>CM029455.1:9650551-9897363 GCA_017140165.1 Eucalyptus shirleyi
CACAAGAAATAGCATTAAGGAGATCTCAAAGAAAAATGAGGTCGGCTATTTCTGATGACTATATGGTTTATCTACCAGAGTCAGAAACTGACTTAGGAATTGTAAATGATCCAGATTCATTTTCTCAAGCCATGGAATGTGAAGATTCTAATAAATGGTTTAATGCCATGGAAGAAGAGTTAAAATCCATGCATCAAAATCAAGTTTGGGATATTGTTGAATTGCCTAAAGGATGTAAAAAGGTCGGGTGTAAATGGGTCTTTAAGACCAAGTGCGACTCAAAAGGCAATATTGAACGACATAAAACCAGACTTATTGCAAAGGGTTTTACTCAGAAAGAAGACATTGACTATAAAGAGACATTTTCACCAGTCTCTAAGAAGGACTCACTTAGAAATTATTATGGCTTTAGTGGCTCATTATGACTTGGAGTTACACCAAATGGATGTTAAAACCACTTTTCTTAATGGGAATTTAGAGGAAGAGGTTTATATGAACCAACCTGAAGGCTTTTCATTTAAAGGAAAGGAACACATGGTGTGTAAATTAAAGAAGTCAATATATAGACTTAAACAAGCTTCCCAACAATGATATCTTAAGTTTAACGATACCATAACTTCATTTGGATTTAAGGAAAACACTGTTGATCGGTGTATATATATGAAGATTAGTGGGAGCAAGTTTATTTTTCTAGTTCTGTATGTTGATGATATTTTGCTTGCTGCTAATGATCTTGGTTTGTTACATGAAACTAAGAAATTTCTCTCTAAGAATTTTGAAATGAAGGATATGGGAGAGGCAGCATATGTGATAGGAATAGAAATATTTCATGATAGATCACAAGGATTATTAGGATTGTCTCAGAAAGCCTACATTGAAAATTTTTTAGAGAGATTTAATATGAGTAAATGTTCAGCGGGAATAGTTCCAATTCAGAAAGGTGATAAATTTAGCCTTATGCAATGTCCGAAAAGTGAATTGGAACGAGAACAAATGAATAATATTCCTTATGCATCTGTTACGGGGAGCTTAATGTATGCACAAACTTGCACCAGACCAGACATCATTTTTGCTGTCGGAATGCTGGGTAGGTATCAAAGTAATCCTGGAATGGATTATTGGAAAGCTGCAAAGAAGGTTCTTAGATACCTGCAAGGAACGAAGAATCATATGCTCACTTATAAAAGATCTGATCATCTCGTAGTGATTGGATATTCAGATTCAGACTTAGCCGGATGTGTTGATACAAGAAAATCAACATTTGGTTACTTGTTTCTTCTAATTGGAGGGGCAATTTCATGGAAGAGTGCGAAGCAGTCAGTTATTGCTGCATCCACTATAGAAGCTGAATTTGTGGCATGCTTTGAGGCCACAATTTATGGATTATGGTTGCGGAATTTTATTTCAGGGCTTGTGATTGTCAACAGTATTGTCAAGCCACTGAAAATTTATTGTGATAACTCTGCAGCAGTTTTCTTTTCTAATAACGACAAGTATTCTAAGGGTGCTAAGCATATGGAGATCAAATACTTGTCTGTCAAAGAAGAAGTTCAGAAATAAAGAATGTCAATTGAGCATATTAGCACCAATCTTATGATAGCAGATCCCTTAACAAAAGGACTGCCGCTCAAAACATTTAATGAGCATGTTGAAAGGATGGGCATTATTGGACGTCATTAATGTTTGTATTATGATTGTATTAAGTTTATGTATTTGACACTTTGAGCTCACTTACATGTTTATGATATTTCCTGTTTTCTATTTAGTATACATTATGGAAATAGATGAATGTTAAACAGGATAATTTCTAAAGAAACATTATAGTTGGACTATTACTGTACTTCTCATTTATGGATCATGTTAAGTAAAGTGCTATAGTTGTAGTACATAGAAGGGACTATGTCGATTAATGACATATAACCGCTATGACTCGCATTAGTTTTCTTTACTTAATTGTGATTATTATGTGATTGCCAAATTAATAAAATTTTATAGCATAATTTTATTGTGCACATTATAGTCTTTATTAAACCATGAAAGGAACATCATATGGGCCAAGTGGGAGAATGTAAGAATTATTGTGACCCATATTATGTGATTTATTATATGGTTTAATAATTATTGAAATGCTATAAATAATTATTGGTTATGAGAAGGTACGACTCTAATAAATCGAAAGGGTATATCGCTTTGATGGAAGACACATTTTCAATGAACGTATAAATAGAGTCCGGTCCTCTCTCCACCCATATACGAACAACAGTAACTAAAAGAACGTATTCTCTCCTCCATCAATTGAATACATTAAGGTTTAGTGGATTAAGGGAGAGAAATCGGATTTCTTCATTTGGTTTGAGTTCTTTCAGTTTTCTACAACGATCATCATCAAGTGCAATGTTATGGAGAAAGGTATGTCTTCATCTATTTGTGAAAATCATGAAGATCAAAGATCCTTGATTTGTTATGTATTTCCGCATCAAGTTTTATATGAATTGTCTAACAATGGCAAGAGTACAAGCTTTGATTGGATGTGCTGTAATTCACCACCAACCTAAAAGCAAAAAATTGATAATGGATCTTTGGTTCATGAACTGGCAAGTTAACACACACACTCTATCTCCTCATCACACAATTCGCCCCTAGGACTTGGGTTACTTTTTACAAGAAACAAAATTTTTGCCTAATGGACAGCGAGGGTCGACGGCCTCTAAAGTCTCCTGTGAAAAATATTTTGTGTTTGGCAAACAATTTTGAAAACTCATTAGCCAAATATTAGCATTCGCAATACAGGTCCAGACCTGCTTTGAGCATTGGGCATTTTGGAAATGCAAGTTCTATCACTATTCATTTTCTTCCCCATTCGTCTTTGTCCTTCCCGCTTGAGAGTTAGGCTTCTCCGACAGCCGCCGCCGCCACCACCACCTAGGGGTCGTGCATCCCCAATGACCACCGCTTGAGGTGGCGTGACCCGCGACCTAGGCAGCGGTGCTTGGCGCGTGCAAGTTAGGTGATGCCACTTGAGGTCGCGTGAACCCAGGTGACGTCACCTAGCTCACGCGTGCTAGGCAACACTGCTTGAGGTCACGATCTCAAATTGCCAAATCTGGCCGTCTGGAGGCCAGATCTAGCAGTCTTGAGGCCAGATTTGGCCTCCGCGACCTCAGGCCGCCAGATTTGGTGGTCCGGCAACCAAATCTGGCCGTCCGGCAGTTGGCCGACGATTAGCTGGCCACCGGATTTGATTTTCAGACTTAAGAAAAAAAAGAAAAAGAAAAAGAAAAAAAATTAATTATATATATAGCAAAAACCAATTACAAATGTGAGTTTTGCCAAATAATGTTTATGCTAAAGTTACTTTTTAATGTTATTTGACATTACAATTTACCAAATAGTGTAATATTTCAAAAAACTTATTTACCTCAAAGATATTTACATTTTTCCAAAGTCATTTTACCAAAATTGAACCAAACGAGCCATTATTCCCAACTTTTGGATTGATTGTCTAACACCCTTCTATTACAAGTACATGTTCGTTTCGAGTTTGGATAATAAAAATATAACTGTTCTTTATTTTGATTTGAATAGTTTCAATGAACCAAATTGAACGGAAAATAACCTATCTTCTTAATATTACAATTTACACAATGTTTCTCATTTTCCGCCGAACCTCTTTTTAATATTTCAAAAAAAAAGAAAACCAAAAAAAGAATTGAATTGATATGATCCAAACCGAGGTTATCGTTGATTTGCGGCACGGTTCGGTTCAAAGTTAACACATAAATGGTTCAATTCAATTCAAATTTCCAGAAAATCCGTACCAGATTGAATGGTTGACACCCTTACTAGCTCCCAATAAATTTATCAAATTAAATTAAATTATAATTCAAGATTCTATAGCAGCCACATTAGATCCCGTTCACATATGCAAATTCCCAGTAAGTCCTCACCAGCAATCGACTCTGATTCGTGCTGCTGGGGTCACGCCGCAGACGGACGTCGGCGATCTCCGTTCGCTCCGCCGGCGACGCTGAAACGAACGGACGGTCACCCGAGAAATTTAAAGAAAACAAGAAAAAAAGAACAATCGGGGTCGCAACACGTGGGCTCTCCACGCCACGTACGGCCGGGAACTCCTTGTCGGCGGGCCCTTTCGACGTCACGTCCTCACGCCGCTTCACGCCGATTGAGGAGGGCACGGACGAGAACACCATCACCATCACTACACGCACAAGCAAAGCGTGCACAGCACAGAGACTGACACCGACGCAGGGAACAGACGACGACGAAAGCACGAACGAACCCAAGTTACCTTGCCTTCCTTCCTTCCTTCCTTCCTTCCATCCGTCCTTTCTTCCTTGCTCTCGTGCCTGCTGCTTTCGGATTCTGGTTCTCTTCTTTCTCCACAAGTTAAAGGAACCGCAGGAAGACAGGCGCGGGCTCACTCATTCCTTGCGTCGGGGTCGGACGAGCCATAAAAGGAGAGAGCCTTTTTTGGCTTCTTCTGCCGAAAGAAGAATGGAAGGGGGAGAGGGAGAGGGAGAGCGGAGAGCGGAGATGGCGGGGCCTTCTTCGAGAGAGCCGCAGATAACGATGGCGGCGTCTTCCATGTTCCCGGGGTTCAGGTTCTCGCCGACCGACGAGGAGCTCATCTCGTACTACCTCAGGAAGAAGCTCGACGGCTGCGAGGAGCGCGTCGAGGTCATCGCCGAGGTCGAGATTTGCCGCCACGAGCCCTGGGACTTGCCAGGTTGGTCTTGGTCCTGATTGAACGTCTTTGACTAGTTTGCGATGTGATCAAACGTTTTATGCAAGTGCTGCAGCATTTCCATTACGTTGCAAGAAGATTTTACGTGTTCGTCCTGGATGGTAAGCGTTTAACGCGGAAAAAGGTTGATTTTTTTTTTTTCTTTTTTATCTTCTGAATCCCACGAGAACCATCGTCTTGGTAGTGTGTACAGGAGCCACCGATCTTGCCCTGGTTTGTATTATGTCCTGCGTCTGTCCCGTTCGGTGTCGATTCGATCGACGCTTTTGTGGTTCGAGCAGAGAGTAGGCTTGATGTCTAGGCTCGTTGTTCAACGTACTAGCCCTTCTGATCTAATCCTGATGAAGCCAAGAATCTGCGGTTTTCCGGCGAAGCAAACCGGCTAGGAAAGGAAGGAACTTTGCGTCTCTTATACCGTTGCACAAGATTTTTTGAACCATGATGCAGCATTTAGCTTCGTTGAGATTTTAATGCGGGAGCAGAGAAACCGTGCCTGAGTTTTTGCCATGGTGTGAAGAGGGGAGCTTCCCATTCTTTTACCCATCGATGCCCCGGTTGCTGGTCTGATCAGTATCGAACCCTGATTTCCATCTTCTTGTGACAAAGTTGAAGTTGGCTCTCTTCAAGTTATATGTTATAGCTGTAAAAGATCCACGGCATTGTGCAACTTATTATTGTCAGTTAGTCCCCCATCTTTTGCAGTGTAACCTTAATCGGTAGAACAGCATATGTTCAAGAATTACAGACATGCGGAAGTACATATTTACGGTAGGAAAGACGAAATGCTTCAGTGTAGCCAGGAATTAGGAAGCTACCGGCAAATATTGTCTTGATTCATCTTTGTGCGAGTTCAATGCTAGGCATTCTCATGGTATTATGTATGTTCTGTTCCTTTGCCAAGGCATATCAGAAATGGAAGTATGCTTGTCCAGTCCTCAGTATGAATGCTTTGTTGCATAATTGACTGATGAGTGCCGGTTTACTATTGAAACAGCAAAGTCCATTATCAAGTCAGACAACGAGTGGTTCTTCTTTTCGGCTCGTGGAAGGAAATACCCAAATGGCACACAAAGTAGGCGAGCGACTGAACTTGGGTACTGGAAGGCCACTGGCAAGGAGCGCAACGTCAAGGCTGGCTCCAGAGTTATTGGTACTAAGAGGACTCTCGTCTTCCATTTGGGCCGTGCGCCGAAAGGTGAGAGGACGGAATGGATCATGCACGAGTACTGTATGGATGGGAAGTCGCAGGTAATATATATCCATCGTATTCTTTCAGATCGAATGGCCTCTTTAAATTACTTTTAAGGTTCTTGAGCAAATTTCTTCATATGTTTTCAATAATAGCTAATTATGCTCATCGATCGTGTTACCGTGAACTTCCAGGATTCTCCAGTCATCTGCCGTCTTCGCAGGAATAACGAGTTCCGGATTAACGACGGCACGAATCAGGCTTCTCCGAGCCAAAGGGAGCTGTCTTCTGTAGATGATAGAAACAACGTTACATCCAAGGGCGGCATCGAAGGGATAACTTTGTCTGAAGCAGGGGAAGGCTTCGCAAGAAGGTGCCCGAGCAGCTACGACTCTCATTCTGTTGAGCAGACGGACTCGGCATCCGAATCCAACCAGAACTTATTGAACGAAGGGACGATGACAGAATCTTCCATCCGCCAGAAGGTTAGTCGTCGATTCGATTCCAGTCTTTCGAGTGCTGTAGTTTTTGATCTTTGGGGCCTCTGCTTTTCACCCAGGATGATACGGAGTTGCCCGATGTGAAATTTCAGGACCCTGACGACGACGAAGAAGATTTCTTTGCGGACATAATGAAAGACGACATAATCAAACTAGACGAGTCCTTGGTTTCCCCAGCGCCCCCTCCCCTGCCTATGGAGTCCCGTCAACTGGAGGCCGAGAGGCGATCTCAAGAGTCGATCAAAGCGTCCCTGTTGCAAGTCCTAAACTTCCCGACCGAGCCGGGCCAAAGAATCGACCCCAGAGCGCCGGAACAAGCGATAACATCGGCACTGGATGGATTAGAGCTGAACAAGGAATGCACTGCCGACAAGGACAACAAACCAAGCGACGAGCAATCACAGACGTGCTTCTTCACGACCATTTTCTCCGGGAAAACATTTGGTCGCCGGCTTTCGGCCGCTGTCCTGGCGATTGCAGTCCTCGCTGGGTTGCTGGCACTCCTGCTAGGAGGGTACCCGCGTGCGAAAACGGTCGCGCGGGACTTCGGGTTTTACGTTAACTTTTGGAAGTAAACTTTAGTTGGTGCGTCACGATCGCTTGTCTGATGCCGGAGGATCGGTTGGCGGATCGGAGGAGTGTTCATGTATACCAAAAAAGTACGTATAGAAAACTAGTTTCATTACCCGCGTAGAGAGAAGCAAATATTTCTTAAATAGTATAATTATTGAAGTTGTATTAAAAGGATTTTTCTAAGGGTGTCATGCTTTCTGATATTAAACTTAATTGTAATTTTTGCAATAGCAAAATAATTGATAATCGTAAATTGATCTTTTCCCGTCTTGTCTTCATCGTCTGTGGGCCTCGATTAAAGGGAAAAGATAGGAGAGTGTTTCACCGGTTTTTCCTTAGCGGGAAAAGTCTTGTCTTCATCGTCTGTGGGCCTCAATTAAAGGGAGTGCCAGCCCTAAAGCTATTTCTAGTTAGGTGATCTTATTTGTTCAAAAGGGATTAGATGATGCATAGGATTAAAGACTAAGTTTAGTCCGCGAATTAGGAACTCTGAAAATATTGCGTTGAATGAACGTTCTCTATAAACAGTGAACGGACTCTGAAAGGAACATTTATGTCTTTTTTATTTTTGGTCGAAGGACATGTGTGTATTTAATAAGAACAGAGGGACAATTTGATAATAAGCTTTTAAATTTGACCAATTCAATTTGAAACATTTTTATGATTTGTTAATAAAGTCATTCAATGTAATTTCTTCAAAAAAAATTTAATTTTAATTTTCGTTTTTATTTTATTGTCTTATTTTATCCTTCTTTTTTCACTATTCATCTTTTCGAAAGGGCCAACAGAGTTGTGAGAGCCTTGACTGTGATGGTCATCGGGTGAGGGCCTACAAGCCCTTGTTAGCCATTATGCGCTGTGAAGCCCTCACCTAGACCTAGATTGCTTGACTCAGTGTATTCTTTGTTCTAATTTTCATGGTGAAAGTAGCTATATCTTGCTAGGCATTTTGTCAGGAACCTCATCAACAAAGCTCTCTTTTTATGCTTGGCCCTCGCCCAATTACCGGTGAGGGCTTGCAAGCCTTGTCTAGTGCTGCGCCGGCCCTCTGGGAAAATAATTATTTAAAAGAAAATAAAAAGAAAAGAATACATGATTAAAAAAATATTTAAAAAATTACAAAAATTGTTCATGTTAATATCAAGACAAAATTTTGAATTATGCCTTAATATTGCATGAATAAACGAGAAAAGATTTCTTATTTAGTGACAAATTATTTAATTATTGATATAAGTGCATTTTTCGAAGTAATAATCAATAGCTTGGCCAAAGTAAAAATAATTAAACTGAGAAAAAAATGATAACTTTATACTACTAATTTGAGGGATAACATTGTATCTGCACATAATAATATTTGGTCATTGGTTTTTGCTAGACAAGAGAATGAATCAATTTGATTGTTTTCACTAGATAGATGATCCATTTTACTTAACTGATGAAGGTAACAAACAATTCAATAACAATAACAGAATTAAATAGTAATTAATAAAAATGAAGTGCTCTTTTTTGAAACGTCTCGTGATGTTCAACGGAATTCTCAGCACTTCAATATAATTATCGGGATCTAGCGTGGTAGCTGGTTTCCAATACCTTCCATGGATGTGACAATTTGATTTGAGCTTGAGACGAAGATTATATTACTTTGCCCTACATGGGAAGTTTGACTTGGAGGGGAAGGAGGTCAAAAGTGGATTGTCTTTGACATCACTCTAAGGTTGTTCGAACAACCGATGATATGCTGTTCCAGCTTCTCTATGTAATAAATTATGCATTTGCACTACCAGATCAGCTAGGAACACTTGCTTATATATACTTCAAGAGATTGGTAATGTTGAATCCACAAGCGGTTCGAACCATATCGACAAGTTTTCTTTGTCATCACGCTCAATCAAGTCTCTTCTCTGTTCAGCTAAAAGAGAAATCGAGGCTGAGAAGAGAGAATGGATGCTTCTTTCCTTCGATCATGTCCACTCGCCGGTTTCTTTCTTGTCGCATTTTTAGTGTCGTGCCTCTGTCCCGAGCCTTCTCTCGTCGCCGGCGAAGGCATGACCAGGCATTACAAGTTCAATGTACGTATTTGCTGCATCCTCGAATACTTTTATCAAAGGAGATTGTATTCTAGACACGAATTGTACATATGATATGTACATGGACTCGTGTGTTGACAACTCCCATTGCGATTGTTTCTTTCTAACCAAGTGAAAATGTGTTCGGCAGGTTGTGTTGCAAAATGTGACGCGTTTATGCCATACCAAAAGCGTGATCACCGTAAATGGGAAATGGCCGGGCCCTCGAGTTATTGCTAGGGAAGGCGATCGGCTTCTAATTGAAGTGGTTAATCATGTCCCGAATAATGTCTCGATCCACTGGTATGATAAATTATGCTGCATTAGATAGCCTACAAGCCATTGTTAATTGATGCTATCAATAGAGAGATGCCTTAATTTCATAGCCTAGTCCTTGGTTCTTTATTTCTCTCTCTCTCTCTCTCTCTCTCTCTCTCTCTCTATACTCTCTCTCTCTCTATATATATATATATATTTTGGGTGTAAGGAGGCTTCTTTGACAATAGGTTACTCCGACCAGGAGATGAAATAGGGTCAAGCCAAGCCTTCAACCTTGATGTAATCAAATAGATAGGCACTTTCATAGTCTAGTCCTAGGCTATTGTAGAGGATTCATTTCCTTCTTTTCTTTTCTACACAAAACAGGCATGGAATTCGACAACTTCGATCCGGATGGGCTGATGGTCCTGCATATGTGACTCAATGCCCGATCCAAACTGGCCAGAGTTACATGTACAACTACACCATTGTAGGCCAAAGAGGCACTCTTTGGTGGCATGCGCATATTTCATGGTTACGGTCAACTCTCTACGGTCCTCTAATCATCCTTCCCAAACATAATGCTTCTTACCCATTTGCCAAGCCTCACAAAGAAATTCCCATCGTCTTTGGTAATGCATTAGAGATTAGATTGATCCGAGCTCGACATTACTTTCTCATTGACATTTCCGATTACCGAGAATTAATAGAGAGCACAAATTTTCAGGTGAATGGTTTAATTCAGATACCGAGGCAATCATTAGTCAAGCCTTGCAAACCGGTGGAGGACCTAATGTTTCTGATGCCTATACCATCAATGGACTTCCAGGCCCATTGTATAACTGCTCTGCCAAAGGTACCACATTTTGTGTCATGGATTATATTTCCTGAAAATCTCACTTCCATGGAAACTCTTGAAGCGTACAATTGGTAACTGATCAACTGGATTACAGATACATACAGGCTCAAAGTGAAGCCAGGAAAGACTTACCTTCTTCGCTTAATCAATGCTGCACTTAATGACGAGCTCTTCTTTAGCATTGCAAACCACACCCTCACCGTGGTCGAAGCGGACGCTGTCTATGTGAAACCCTTTGAGACCGAGACCCTCCTAATCGCCCCTTCACAGACCACAAATGTCCTTCTTAAGACAAAGCCCCACTACCCGAAAGCCATTTTCCTCATGACCGCTAGGCCTTATGTGACTGGTCTTGGTACATTCGACAACTCTACCGTCGCCGGCATTTTGGAGTATAAGCCACCCCTTAACAAACCTCACTGGTCTTCTTCAATTAAGCAACTTCCGCTCTTTAAACCGACTCTTCCGCCTCTGAACGACACCGCATTCGCGACAAATTTCACGAATAAGCTCCGGAGTCTAGCAACCCCGCAATTTCCTGCCAATGTACCTCAAAAGGTCGACCGGAGGTTCTTCTTCACCGTCGGTCTCGGGACTATGCCATGCCAAGGCAACCAAACTTGCCAAGGACCAAACGGGACGATGTTCAATGCTGCTATCAACAATGTATCGTTCACGATGCCGACCACTGCGCTCCTTCAAGCCCACTACACCGGCCAATCGAACGGAGTCTACAGCCCGGACTTCCCGAGCTACCCAAAATCCATATTCAACTTTACCGGGACCTCGCCCAACAACACGAACGTGGGCAATGGAACAAACTGGTGGTCCTGCCGTTCAACACCAGCGTCGAGCTTATTATGCAGGACACGAGCATTCTCGGTGCCGAGAGCCACCCGCTTCACTTGCACGGGTTCAACTTCTTTGTTGTGGGACAAGGATTTGGCAATTTCGACCCGAATAAGGACCCCAGAAAGTTCAATCTTGTCGACCCAGTTGAGAGGAACACTGTGGGTGTGCCTTCTGGGGGCTGGGTGGCCATAAGGTTTTTAGCTGATAACCCAGGTGAGAGGATCACAATGCACTTTGCAATCTGCACTTTCATTTTTTATGTTTTCTGAAGAACATGGTAGAATCATATGTGGTCTGGTATCGTGTCTAGACTTTGCAATCTCCATCTTTAATGATGGATGCTGATGAAAGTGATGATCTCATGTAGGGGTATGGTTCATGCATTGCCATCTGGAAGTTACACACAAGCTGGGGATTGAAGATGGCGTGGCTTGTCTTGGATGGGGAGCTACCCAACCAGAAGTTGCCGCCTCCACCTGCAGATCTTCCCAAGTGCTGATTGACATCCCATTCTCACTTTCGGATTGACTTTAACTGAAAGCATTTTTCCTTCTTCTTTTCTCTTGTTTTGGTTTTGCTGATTCTATTTTGTGATCATTCTTTGGCCTTCTTAACTGGCTAAAGTAACTGGGCTATGCAAAGAGATGAATGGTGGGGGATTTTTTCTTTTTTTGGTTGTAATCACTGCATTTGCAAGTTGCATTGCAAAGAGGCTCAATAATACTTTTCAGATTATGAAAAAATCCTGTTGTTCTCTCATTCCCGGTGAATTTCGACTATAATTATGGCCCACAGGGTCAGAAAAATCACAGCCAACTTGAACAAAATATTTCAGAATTAAGACTAAATCCTCATTATGTCCTTTGAATCATGGAAGGCCATCGATTCATCTAGCTAAAACATGACAGACCAGTGCCTTTTCAAGCCTCCTTTTGAAATTTCCAATCACAGCGGATGTAATTTATTCCAAGTTCTTTTTAGAAAAATATTTGTAGCTCACTTTTCAGAATTTTGTGCTCAATGATGTCCCATTCAATCCATCGTTTAGCTCACATTGATACATCAGATTTTTCTACAAGTGTTACTGGACAATCTTTTTTCTCCAAGTAATAATCAATAGTTAGGCCGCAGTAAAAATACTTAAACTGAAAAGGAAAAATGATAACTTTATACTACTAACGTGAGGTATAACATTTTTATCTTCACTTTCAATGAGGGGAGGTGTGTGTATCTAATTGTGCGATGATTTTTCTTTATTGATACTTGTTCGAGGAAGACGATTGGATATTATGAGAAAGATGTCCAAATATTTTAGGACCAACGAAGGAGAGTTCATTTTTTATTTTAGGAACATGAAGCAGCCTGAAACTGAACTAGCTAGGTCAATTCCAATAGGTTTCCAAATTGAAGCAGACCGATAATCGCCTGTCAGTAGTAGATATGATTGTAAACTTTCTTGTGAGATATATATTCTCGTTTTTAAATGAATTTAAATAATAATTAGATAAATATAAATATATAAAGAAATCAATATTTCTTCAAAAAGTGAATAAAAAAAGAAAACCCTAAATTATTTTTATTGTTGACGATATGAATTGGAAGTTACAATTCATTTTATCTCCACCTTTATCTAGCATTGGAAAAAAAAGATATATAGCAAGGTCCAAGGCTTTGCTCAAAAAAAAAAAAGGTGCAAGGCTGACGCAAAATATTTAGTCCACGCATGCGCATACGCATCCGCCCCGCCCCGGATATCGGTATCCAATGACCCGACCCGCTTTCGTCATCCGAACTGCACTGCACGCGAACCAAAACCATAGGCGGATGATGAAGCAACGAAGCCTGGAGGAGGAGGAGAAGTCAGCATACGGTGGTTGAGAGCTTGAATTGAAGTGGCTCGAGCGTCGCGGCGATGTCACTCGATCGATCATGAGGTCGTCGCTCCTTCCTTCTACAGGCGCGCGTCGATTCTGGGTAAATCGAATCTTGCTTCGTCTCGTCGCCTTTTTCTCCCCCGTTTCCTTCCACTGCGTTTAGCGTGCCTTGGGTCCATCGAGATCGGCGCTTTCTTCCTTCCGTTGGTTTGCGAATGGACGCGCGAGCGAGCGTGGAATGTCCCGCTCTACTCTGGAATGAAGGCCCGGGGGGCGTGCGGGTTTTTGCTTGAGTTGGAGAAGCGTCGATGGATTGCGAAAGTCGATTCCTGCTTAATTAGTGCTTCTTTGTCCCGTACATGGAGCATTTTTGAATTCGAAATCAGGGTTTTTTTCTTGGGGGGTTGCTTTTATCTTGAGAAGTTGAAAATGGGGAAGAGACAAAAGGGTCTACTTGCTCGATCTTGTTATTGGGTCGCGAGGCATGATCGATCTCTTCGTTGCATTGTGAACAATTAGCATCCTTCTGTCGAACTTTGTGCGTTTCTCTTGACAAAAGAAACATGGGTTTTGCTTATTCGAGCTGGGTTTTGGCTTGCATTGTGTCTGGTCAACACGTTGGTTGCATTAAGGAGTACATTTATATGACGATCTTGGTTAATTTTCATTTTGCAAGACAAGGTCTCGCTTTTCGTGTTTGCTTCGTGTTTCTGTCCTTGGTAGTTCTGATGTTTGACCGGCGAAAGTTTGGGATAGTAGCGAGACAGGAAGTTCCCAGCTTTTTGACTATTGAAGTCGCTATTACCATGTGTATTCTTGAACGTGTTCAAGTTCATGACAGTTAATAGTCTAAGTTAAAAGTTAATTTGCAGGTTTCGTGAAACTTTGTGACGATGCCCCGTCCCTTGTTACTCGCCTTTCTGTTGCTAGTCCTCATTATCACTTCCCAGTTTGAGTGGAAGCAACCCCTCGTGACTGACCTTGAACACACTCTGAGCGTTGCCCAGAAGCAAACCCGAGTTTCAGTGAGGCGAGAAGCCGTGAAAGAGAAGGTAGTTGTTTCCTTTATTCCTGTTCAATAAAATGCTGTCGAGTTTTTCCCTGCGTCTACTGTTTGTTACTGGGTTGATTCTATCTGCTCAGAATGGAGCCATGCTTAATCGAAGCCTCTCAGTCATGCCAATAATGTGAAGTTTGTTTTTTCTGCCTTTCATTTGGTTTTCCTTTTGCTGCCTGGTGTACCGTCTTAATCAGTATGCAATGTCCCCCCCATGGTTAGTTCAATGGCATTTAAAGTGAAGATGTAGAACATAAAGTATGACAGCGTAATTCTCATCGATATCTGTACCGGTGATTTATGTTGTTCTGTAGTTCTTTTAAGAGGGTTCTATTTCACTTTATAGAATCCGTGCAATATCTGTTTTTTTGATATTGATGCACCATCTTGCTCTTTGAATGGCAAAGTTGCAAGTCAAGTGGATACTTAACATTATATTCTTATAGTCTTTCTCTTCCCAGCTTTCAGGCAGATGTCCTTCTTTCTTCCCTCTCTTTTGCTAGTCATTCTTTGTAGCCTGGACTATTTTTGAATCAATGCTCATAACTTGTGTATCTGGCCCCATACTTACAAATGACCAAACCAACTAAATCATGTCTTCCTTTGCACCTCAGAATGTGGTTACTTCCATAAAAGAGTGCCCTAAAAATTGCATCTTCTATTTTGTTCATGAGGATGCTTTGGCCATGGACAGTATGGCCTCAATTGTAATGGCTGATTTGGAAAGAAAGTGTCATTTAAATGTAGGGATCAAGTGTAATTATGAATAGCTTGTTTTGAAGATAACAGAAGGAATTCTACTCTGAAGAATTGTTATAGGTGGAATGTGGACTTTTCAACCGTGGATGCTTGCTAGAAAGTCAGCCTTTTTTAATCTGTTATCAAACTTCTTGGTGAAACTGATTTTCCTGAAGCAAAACCATCCAGTTTGTAGTTAGGAATGATCTCTTCTCCCCTTGAAAGATTCAAAATGGGGAGATTTCTCCAACAAGAAGAAACTTCTCCAAGCTTAACTCAGTTTTGCCCACAATTCACCAATTGCCAAATTTCGACGGCTCAAAGCTCTTTTCTTTTTCTGCTCCTAGAAACTCATTCAATCCCAAATCAATTGCTATTTGGCCTCTGAAAGTGGTTGATTTTTTTTTTTTTTTTTCGGGTGTTTGCAGCTCCTTTCTATCTCACGTTCATTGCACTTTCGGGTCATCTGGATATCAATCTGCTAGTTTGCTGCTGAATTAGAGATAGCTTCTAGTCTTTGCTTTATTTTGTAACTGTAGTCATCGCCTTTTGCAGATCATCATATTGCAAGAGCAACGCATCCAAAAACTGTATGAGCTTGTCCGGAGCCTTAAGGAGCAGCTTTCGCAATGCAGGAGTGGTAAGACAAGAAATAGAACCACGATCCCTCTACCCGAACATTTTATTGAGCTCGAACAAAAGCAGGTTCTAGAGGATTAGGTGAGATCTTCCACATCTTTGGATTGTTAGGAAAAGCTCTTGGTTATTTGCTTATCCTTTCCAAATTAAGTCAATTCTCTTCTTAAGTCAATTCTCTTCACAGGATAACTTTCCCTGAGAACCTCAATCAAAGCAAGCAATAATGATTTTCTTAATCTTTGCCAAAGTCCAGCTTTGCAGCCAATGTAATTGATAGTGTAAAAATAGAAGCTTCGAAGAATCCTAGTTGTCAAACTGGAATGCTCTGGCGATTTTTGAGATTAGCACGGGAACAGAGGAGCCGATGATAGAAAGGTGTGCATGGTGTGCATGAAAACATTAGAAACATTCATAATTGATTGAGATATGTAAGCATTTATGTGGACCACCTATCTACTAGCTAGATTCATCTTTTAGTGTATTTAATGGAAACAATAGGCAGAAAATAGCAATTAATACAACAGAACATTCGGGATGGCTTGAATTTCACTGTGCAAGATGGCAATATCGTCTTCACAAATCCTATCAAATCGGAGCCCATTTGGATGCTTTGGCATCATCATCATTCAATGTACGTGGTCTATGCCTTTTTTTCTTTTCTTTGGAAGTTCATGAATACTAGAACCGCTTGCCTTTTGCTTCTTCTGCCACAATCCACTGGGGTAAGATTGTGGCGGAGAAATTCGATCAATCTCATCTTTCCCCGTCCATGTATTGAGAAGAACATGCCCTCTTGGGACACTATCGAACTCTGCCGGCCTAACTGGTAGCGTACACCACACCGTCACTTTAGTTGTTTTGGAACCCCGTGATTAATGCGTCACCCATCTCTCTTAAACTTCTCTTCCTTCCGGAGAATGCATTTTGGTTATAACATGCATTGAAGTCTCTGACAGTCCCGCTCGGACATCTCGTGTCTTGAAGGAAGGGGGACGGAGGTGAAGAAGAAAGAAGAAGAGGAAGAAGAAGGTGATGGTGATGTTATATCCATTAATTTCCCTCTGAACATCACCTAATTGTTCGGCCACCTTTATTGATGACCTTCTCTGTCCAATGGCCGCCTGGGCAATTATGTTGAGTCAGTCTCTTCACCATTTTGACATGTCTGTTAGGCATGTCACCGTAGGGGTGTGCATAGTCTAGGTGGGTGGTTCCCGACCTAGAGCTGGGAACCGCCCGCTAAAGACTGGTTCCAAAAAATCGGAACCGTGATCCACCCGTTTATTGCATGGATCCACCCAAGAACTGGACCGCCGGTCCGATCCAATTCCCGAGTGGATCCATGGAACCGGTCTCACAATAATGATGCCTACTTCTTCGCGTGCTAGCCTTTTGAGTTTTGCGCACTAACTGCTCGGTGTTTTGTCAAGGTCCGCTTTAGACTTTTTAACTTTTGGACGTCTCCATTTGCTTGGCGTTTTGTCAAGAAAATTGCAAGCCAAAGAACGAACCTGACGTAAAACCCAGATCAAGATTAGCTCAAATAAGCTCAAACACTTGCATCCAATCACTAATGAGACAAAACATACAAGCTAACACAATCCACCATTGCATCGAGTACTTGTGCAGCAGCAGATCAAGAGAGATGAGATCCCACTCTAGAAAGATACCCCGAAGACAAAGGCTACACTACCCAAAACGGGAGTTGGGTTCAGGCTTACCGTCCCTCTAGCGGTCTCGGAAGGTCAGGGGCTAAGCGGCGCCTCAAGAGGATCGGGACTTTCTTCTGCATGCAAAGATCGGGACTAATTTTGGTTCGTGCACCACTTGCCTTTTGATGCTGGGTTTGTTAATTAGTAATTTCAATTTTTTTTAATATTAAAAATTAATTGGTCCAGTCCGGGTGGGCGGGTGGACAGATCCACCCATGGAACCGGGAACCGGATCGGTTCCCTTAAGAACCACCATCCGGTTTGGTTCCAAGCAGTCTGGGCGGATTTCGGTTCTTTTGCACACCCCTCATCTTTCATTCCATAAGGACAGAGCAATGGCCATCTGGATAAGGTGTTACGGCTTCCGGTAGGTTGGCAAGATGATGATACCTTTGAGGGAATATTAGCTACTTGCGACGAAACAAAAAAGGATTCGCACGGAGTTTAATATATCGCTGGGTGATGGTAGAAAACATCTTGCCGCACACCCGATGGGGCGAGGGGCAGCAGCGGATCTTGCTGGCATCCTCAGGTCCGTCGTCGCGTCCTATGGCTCCGTGTTGGAGCAACTAATATTAATGCATCTGTCTTCAAATTTGGTTGGCAAGTCTTCCTAATCGTCATAACTAGCCACTACACTTTTGAACAAACACAAGTACCAACTTAACGTTTATAAAGTCTCCAAGTTGCATGAACTATGATGTTTCGAACGTCAAGAGGTGAGTGGTTGTTTTAGGTTATGTCCCAATTCCACTTATAATTTGAAACCTACTCATTAAAATGTATTTCCTAATTTTTGTAATCTGAAACTTATCATGCATACTCAAGAACTTGGAACTTATCTAATCACAAGTTCTAAAGTTGATTTTGGGATATATTTAAGTTTCATCTATACTTTTAATTGAACAGTTATAGTAAATCATCATCTATAATAAACATTATTTGCTACAATCCATTAATTACAACTTATATTTAGATACACGAAGACTATGAAATTTTAATAAAGTAGTTTTTGTGCAAATACATAGAATAAGAAAAAACACGAAGACTTATTTTAGGTTCTAGGTTCTTGTTTCTACTTGAAACTTGTAACCTATCTATTAGAATAGATTCCTCAATTTTTGGAATGTGGAATCTGCACTACATCTCCTAGAATCTGAAAACAGATCAGTTCTCATAGGTCTAATTATCAGATTTCGGTTCTACCCTGAAATCATGTCCACCCCTAATAGACACTCGAATCGGTTTCTTATTAGGGCCTGAGACTTCGACCCAGATGATGACGTAAGCCCTCGGTTGACTCGACGTCACTGGCCCCTGCATCTCTCCCAGTTTCCAATGGCTTCTTTCGTTTTCGGAGCGGGACGATAACAACAACATTTTCTCAGTCTCGAAAAGATGTATCTTCGCCCCCCTCCTCTTGTGGAGCTTTAATGGAGTAGTTGAATGCCACTGGCCTGATTACTGAATCATAAATAACAACTGC
Organism: Eucalyptus shirleyi; assembly: GCA_017140165.1. Classification (NCBI taxonomy): domain Eukaryota; kingdom Viridiplantae; phylum Streptophyta; class Magnoliopsida; order Myrtales; family Myrtaceae; genus Eucalyptus; species Eucalyptus shirleyi. The sequence goes on from CM029455.1 coordinate 9,669,120, forward strand.
ATGAATCGAACGTCCACATGATACCTTTATGGCCACCTCCGTTCTTGCCATTTCATTGATGACCCTGCCCTGTCCGATCACTTCTCCGGCGACACACGCTCCCCTCACTCTCCTTTCCCTAAGATGAACCTCCAGTCATCAAAGCCTTTCTGACTCGGCCTGGCCCGGTCGCCCTATGCAACTGGAACTTCAAAAGGATCCTGGATACTCCAAACAGCCTTTATAGCCTCGCAGGGTACTACGCGATCAGGGCGGTTAATCGAGTACGTACGAGACATCCGGTAGCAGCGATAGCCATTAGACTAAAGGTCTGTGGAGCAACCTTTGAGAAATTCTGAACCGCCATCGGGTGATTGTACGGACTTTTTTGGGCACCTATGAGAAAAGGGATTTCAACCGGTAACTTTAATGAACATTTAATTATTAGACACGCTGTCTTAATCTCTTGACTACTAGCTTCGATTAACTTTATCGATAGGTAGCTATCATGCACATATGCCGCTTGATAAATGACGATCGAGTGAAATTTTTCTTTACATCAACGGTGTTTATCATAACAGAGTAGCTTCTCATAGTCGGTCGAACTGTGAGTATGACTATTGAATATATGCATTTACCTAGCTAATTAGCCAATAAAAACACAATCCTCTATGATTTTATCTCATCCGATTAATCACGAAAATCACGTACATATTCAATAGAAGCATGGCATCAACTAGCCTAACTATATATTTATTTCTCATGGGGCAAGACTATATAATAGCTTTCCATCTAAACTGAACCGTGAAGCTTTAAATGCCTCCAGATTTCTTATAATAGCTGTTAGGTTAACTAAATTGTGATGGATATGAACACAACCACTCTCCCATAAATGAATGAAGGCAATGAGTCGATCCTAGTAACTTTTTTCCACATTAAGAACATTTTTCAGCCCTTTTTGGTTTCTTGGCTCTCTTCCACCCATTGTGCGACCTCTCAATTCATTTCATCTCAATCCCACCTTCTCTCTTTACTTACCTAATTTCAAATACCCTCCTTTCCTACCCACAAGTAATAGGCTATAAAGAGAACCTCTCTCTCTCTCTCTCTCTATGCAAGGCATTATAAATTGCGGTACGAGACTCCTTGACAACTTCAACATTGCTATTTGATCAGCAATTCCTTTTCTTCTTGTCTTAATCCCAGATAGTCTTCTTTTGAGAAGAGCTACTTCTTCAAACTCAAGGTAAGAATGAAGCCCGACGTTTCGTGAATCATCTAATTACTACAATAGAATATCATAAGTTAGGATGTAGCATCTCTCTCTTTTAAGTTTTCGAATTTACGTAACAAGTTTCATGGGCGATATTAACTATAGAATAGCTTTTGTTTTTCCCTAGATGCATAGGATATTTTCTTAGTATTTCCTCTCTTTTTTTCCCGTGTTAAGGTGAGCTCCAAGAAGGGAAATATTGCTGAGAGAAAAGCCAGGTACAGCTTCCAAGATGAGCGGCGGAAGAGCAAAGAGCCCCAAGCTAGAGCTGAGGCTGAACTTGTCGCCACCGAGAGCTGACGATGGCCATTATCATCTCCAGACGAAGGAATCGCCAAACTCATCACCTTCTTCATGCGAAAGCTCATGCATCTCCTCCTCGCCAACGGGGCTCGAAGCGAACCGCAACAGCAACAGCAATGGCAACGTCAGCATAGGCTACTTGGGCAAGGATCCTCGACCTCGAGTGGTCGCTTCGATGGTGGTCGTGGGCTGCCCTCGATGCCTCATGTACGTGATGCTATCCGAGGTCGACCCCAAGTGCCCGAGGTGCAAGAGCTCCGTCCTGCTCGATTTCGTCAACGAAGACAATCGCTCTGCCAAGAAGAACAGGATCTGAAGCGCTCGAACCCGGAAATCCCTACGGGATTTGCTCTTTTGCTTAGTGCCTTTATACAACAGTAGTCGCCCCTCTTGACGTGGTGACTCAGTCGATGATCTACTTCGCTTTGCACGCGTCTCGTTTCGATCTCTCTTTTCTTTCTCCTGTCTGCTTTCCTCTTGTGATGCGGTTTGACTTTGATTTGCCTAGCTAGAAAAGATTAATTTATTAGTTAAAAGGTAGTTCTATCACTAATGTCATGTTACTAAATTTCTCTGTCTAAAATTATTTGGTTGATGGAATCCTTGCAAACCCTCGAATATATTATTACAAAATAGTGGAAAACCTACACACGTTTGTAATACGTTGAACGTGTGAAGTCCAGTCGGAAAGTCTTGGTACGTAGAATTAGGTATGCTGCCAGTTAATTAATCAATTAGTCAATCAAATGCAAATTAATCTTGGAAATAGAAGGCCAGAAGCTGTCACATTAAGGGTCGTAAAGCCCTAGGCAGTTAGCTCATTCAAACGCATCGGCCCAAAATCAATGCAAAGCCAAGCGGTGGTTGAGCTAACGATCTACCCCGAGAACGAAAACGATAGTGCGCAACCAAAGCCGACATTAAATGCCACCTTGTGTGGATCGATTTTGACACGTCCATACTCATCGTTTAACTTAAAAAGACTGGTATGCCTTAATGAAATGTAAACATCACTTTCATTAGCTGGAAATTTATGCATGGCTACACGGCTACTCCCCAATCACAAGTATATATATATATCACAGATGTAAGAGTCAATGCAATTGCGTTCATACTTTGACTGCCGCAACGATGATCCAAACGACTCGAGACAAGTCGCGAATCCCAGCAATGTTAGGCATCGATCTGCTTACAAGCCATAAAGTCTCACGTGTCTGGTCTGTCTCTCTCTCCCCCTCCCTCTCACCACACTTAAAGCATTAAATAGAGCCTAGAGGGTCAATTCAGATCTGCAATAGAGTGCACGTTTTGAACTCCATCGAACACGGTATTTCCTTGGTGCCTGGCGGGTCGTGGAGATTGTCAGATTGATTTGAATTCGTTCCGTAATCAACCAATCGAAGGAGGTCCTTGGACGGGCCGGTCCCTAATGCCCTGCCGAATCAGTCATCTAAAAGCCCAACACATTCCCCAAAAATTCTCGTGCAACAAGTATTTGGGCCTGATCAGCCTTGGCGAAGGGCTCGACCGGGGCTTCAAACTACGTATCCTTGTTGGGACTAACCCACCCAGACCCCCAAGTCAATCCAAGTATCGCCATGCACCACCGCCAAGTCCATGATCAGATCTATTTACCATGCCCGTCGACTAAGAACATGCGCTGGAATCATGGGTTTTCTGGACCTGCCATACGCATCGACCGGACATGCGCTGCCTGAACTTCGACGGAGAGCAGCAGCTCAGAGAAGAAGAGGAGCACGAAGGGGATGAGGATGAGGACGTGCGCTGAAATCATGCGGATTTTATATTAGTAAATATTTAATGAGATGGTTCGTATGCCTTCAGGTGTGTCGTCGTTAAATTTATCAGCAATTTTAAATCAGCAAAAATAAATTGCTAAAATCAGAAACCAGGAAAATAGTCGAGCGCGATAAATAAGCACGCGACGAAAACGGTTTCGTCGCTATTGGGCGATGGTCCGGATACATGGTGCAAGCACCGAAAATGCAAAACACGTTTTCCGGCAACGACAGCCGCCGTCCGACGTCAGCGAAAAGGAAATGCAAGAAAAAAAAACAAAATAATTGCCTGATTTTTCCCGTCTCTCTCTACTCTCGTTCGTTCGAGCAGCCGAAAGGTCAAACGAAACACCTGGTCTCCCTGCTCCTCCTCTGTTTTCTTCTCTTCCTCCGAATATTTACTAAAAACAAAAAATGATATTTCTTATTTTTTTATCAAAAGTATGCAAAAATTAGGTAAGGCGAGAGATTTTCTTAATCAAAGAAATCACCACTAAATTACAGTAGTGGGGTCCGCAACGAGCGGCGCCAATTCAGTCGTCGTTATTCGGGAGTAGTCGTGGGGGTGGGGGGTGGGGTCCAGTCAAAGCGCCCAAGGCGCGTTGAACTTGGACGAGTCTTCGGAAAAGACGAGGAAGGAGACTCCTCCACTGAACTGAGAACTGAAACTGACCCGTCACGTTCGCCCCCTCCTTCCCACCACCTTCTTCCTCCTCCGCTTTCCGCCCTTATATAACCCCCGCCCCCTCCATTTCCCCTCCCTCATCTCCCCATCTCCGACGCTTCCCTCCTCCCCCATCCCGGCCATGGCGACCCCCGACAAACGCCCCTCCTCCGCCGTCGCCATCCGCCAGGTCTGGGCCTGGAACCTCGACGCCGAGTTCGGCCTCATCCGCGACCTCATCGACCGCTACCCCTTCGTCTCCATGGACACCGAGTTCCCCGGCCTCGTCTTCCGCCGCCCCGCCTCCGGCGGCGCCCGCCTCTCCCCGTCCGACCACTACCGCCTCCTCAAGTCCAACGTCGACGCCCTCTCCCTCATCCAGGTCGGCCTCACCCTCTCCGACGCCCGCGGCGGCCTCCCCGGGTTCATCTGGGAGTTCAACTTCCGGGAGTTCGACGCCGCCCGCGACCCCCACGCGCCCGACTCCATCGAGCTCCTCCGCCGCCAGGGCGTCGACTTCGACCGCAACCGCGCCGAGGGGATCGACTCCGCCCGCTTCGCCGAGCTGGTGATGTCGTCCGGCCTCGTCTGCAACGACGCCGTCAGCTGGGTCACGTTCCACAGCGCCTACGACTTCGGGTACCTGGTCAAGGCCCTCACCCGCCGCGAGCTCCCCGGCGACCTCCCGGAGTTCCTCGCCGTCGTGCGGGTGTTCTTCGGGGACCGGGTGTACGACGTGAAGCACCTCATGCGATTCTGCCACAGCCTGCACGGCGGGCTGGACCGGGTCGCCGCGGCGCTGGAGCTGGACCGGGCGGTCGGCAAGTGCCACCAGGCCGGTTCCGACAGCTTGCTGACGTGGCAAGCATTCAGGAAGATTAGGGACGTCTACTTCGCCAACGACGACGGGCCGGAGAAGCACGCCGGCGTGTTGTACGGCCTAGAGGTCTATTAGGATCAATCCCCAAAATTCAATTCATTCTTTTGTACCGTACCAAATTTGTTGGTACATTTTGTGAATATTGTTCGGTATCTTATTCACCGGTGTACTCAAATTTGCACCTTGAATCGAATCAAGATTGAAATCTGTCAGCTGATCGCCCGTCAAAATCAATCAAAATACCAAAAGCATACATTTATCGAATCGATCGCCTGTTGTATGTGTGCTTCATGCTATCACATAATGCGTTGATTGGTAATTGTCGCCTGCGATCCTCTGGCTTTTGTGCCGTTGCTTGTGCGTATATGATTTGGGACTGTCCTGTTTCTGATGACTGCGGAGTTACAACTGGTGAAGAATGAAACATGGCTGAGTCATTACGACCTTGTTCACCTCTCGTAGGACTGCTTTTGTTCATTAACTTCTCGTGATTGACCAGGATCACCTGCCGGTTCTATGTCCGGGACAGCTCATCTTGCATTTCTGGACATGGTTTTATCGCAATGTCCTGATTTTCTCAGTGTAACTTCGAACTTTGTAGAATTGAAAAAAAAAAAAAAAAAAACAGAAATAGAAAAGCCTGTTCTCGATCCTAGTTCTTATCCTGATAGGGATTGGAATTCTTCTGTCAAAACAACACTGAATGAGTTTGTTTCATAGTGCGTCATCGTGCATTAGTGATTGGTACTATGCCAAGAATGGGGAAATTCATACCACTTATTTTAGTTTGTGAAGAAGCTAAGGTCCAGTGATCTGATCTGGCCGCCTGATCTGTAGACTCTTCAGTTCATCCCTTTGCTTGCCCCCCGTAATTGTACACAGTTTCATGTTGCAAACTCTTTTGATCATCCGGCAAACATAGGGCATCTTTTTATTTGTATGTATCTAGAGTACCTGTAATACTCGAGACCGTTGTTTATGTTCCACAGCTTTCGTTGCATCAAATACTGACATTGGCTTACAAATTTGTTGTGCAGGAGCAGTGCTGGAGGTCAAAGTTTCAGTTCATTTCTTAGTCACTTTTATATCTTCCTTTAGGTGATCTATGGATGATTTCTAGCTTGCACTATCATCGTGAGAAGAAGGTAAAAGGATGAGGAAAATCGAGTCTCGAATGAATATGACCCTTTTTGAGCCCAATCGGCCCGTTAATTCCTCCTATTTGTTCCTCCAAACCTACGCAATCTCTCGCTGTGAAATCCCCTCCCGAATTCTCTCACCGGTATTTCTGACAAAATTTAAGGGAAGCATTTCAGAAACAATTGGTTCCACTATTCCTAATCTGGACTTGTATCTTCTAGTTCAACTAAACCATGTGACAATGAAGTTGTATCTAGAAACAGTTAGCCTCTGATTCATGGTGGTAATTTCTGTGCAGGACCTGCTGTTCTGCAACAGCATTGCTGTGGATTGATCAAATGGAACAAAGAGAGCACTCAAGAAATCAGCCTCTAAGTGTAGGTTTTTGGCTTGCTGAGGTTTATGAGCCATAACCATCTGCGGCTTTCTGCAGCATCCTATATTCCAAGGTAAGCACTTTGCGACTATCGCTTGCACAATTGAATAAGTTCTTACCGAAAAGAAGAGAAAAAAAGCAAATGGGGTTCTTATTTCTAATCTAATATTCCCATTTTCTTCACAGCTCTCACCAGTTTGATGCCAAACAATGTCGAACACATTGCAGCATTGGAATGCCGGTGTGAGGCCCTCATCTCATCCTGCTTGGAAGAGCATGGGGTGAATTACTCAGAAAACGCTTTTGCTATATCTTGCTGTGTGTTTATCCAACCAGTTAAATAACCCATCCCGTCTCAGCGGTTATGTCGAGTCTTGGCACCTTGTCCCGTCGAATGTGGCCTCTAAGGATCATAGCTTTGGCTTTAGAAATGACGCATTTTCCGAACCATCCGCCGCGAACTACTGTTCTGGAGCATGTTCCTGTTGGACTCTGGTTCTGTTTTGCTGTTTTGATCTATTGATCTTTCTGGTCAAAAAAGACATGAAGATGTAGGCATGGCAAGAGTGCGTGCCTTGCGGGCCTTTGAAGAAATGAAGATGTGGGCATTGCAAGACATAAGTATGGGCAACGGTCCCTACAACTGCTATGTCATTGGAGTAATCATTGGCACGGCCAGTTGGTAGTTTCCCCCCACCGAAAGTAATTGAATGTGGGGAAAAACAACACAGTGTACAATCTCGTCTTAAATTTTGATTCAATGTTAAATTTTTAATTTGTTTGATGTGATATCTAAATTTTGATCAAATGTGTAATGTGTTTATAAAATTTTTATTTATTTAATGTGATCCTTGATTTTTTATTCAAGGTTGAATTTATTCCTTGAATTGTTAAATATTTTCATATAATTTAAGAATTACATTTAACATTTAACAATAATTAAATGATCACATTAAATAAATTAAAAATTCAAGAACGGCATTACATATTAAACTAAAGTTTAGGATCACTTGTGTTATTATCTCATAAATATTTGATTAGACACGAAGTTGCTATCCTTGCACACCGGGTGTGTATGTCTTCATCTCTTAAAGTCATTGTTACTCGTGTGGTTTGGCCCTCTTTCTTTTTTGTTCAATTAAATTATATGTCTGCATTCATTTTCGCTCGATGACATGGCAAAAAACAATAACAAACCGACATCGATTCATAATAGGAAAGACATGGATCATGTTATAATTTTTAGGCTTCATAAGTATATTAGTTGGGAAAATTGACCTTTTTTTTGGCTTCATAATAAAACTAAGTTAAAAATTGTTAGTTCAAGAGATCTGACAGTATTGAACATTGGAAGTACTTTTTTTCTTTTTTAACATGAGATAATGGTGAGCAGAAAACAAGGAGTGATCGGATGATTAAAATGAAAAACTCTATATTTCTAATCATATATATTAGAAGAATTCATGGATCATATGGACACTATTTCCTCCTCACACCACCAAAAAATTTCAATATTCCAAGAGATAAATAAAAGATAAAATGATAAGAGAGAAGAAGTTTCACACGTGCGAGAGAAATGCGCTCACGTGGCTACAGCCTCTCATTCACGCGACCCTCCTTCAACTCCATCCCCACCATGATTATTACTCTGACACCCGGGCGACGACGACGACGGCGACGGCGACGGCGGCGGCTGCGGCAACGCATCCAGATCGCCAGCGGCGGCGGAAGCGACGCCGTTCCAGATCGCGGTGAAGGCCCGGATGATGACGGCGTGGTAGCGAGGCGAGTTGAGCTTCAAGAAGCAGTGCAGGAGCTCCTGCAAGCCGTCCCTCGAGTAAATCCCTTGCTCCAGCACCATCTGGAGCATCGAGTTCTTGAAATCTCGGTACGGGTCGTCGGAGTCCTTCGCGACGGCGATGCTGTTCCCGATGATCGGCCTCGGCTCCTCCGGGTCGGGGCGGCGGTTCGGGGCCGCGTCGGCGTTGGGGAGCGAGAATGTGGTGGTGGTGGTGGTGGTAGTGGTAGTGGTGGTGTGGGAAGCGGAGGAAGACGAGGGGCGAGGGCAAGATTCTATCTTGACGAGCTTGAGCTTGTCATGGAGTGAGAACGATGAAGATGAAGAGTCTCTTCTGGGTTGAATCGTGGTGGGTTCGACGGCATCGGAGGGCTCTGGCTTCCCACACCCGCAGCCCAAACTCGGTGTGAAAATGGTCTTCAGGAGTCCTTTTCTACTGGAAGACATTACCGCTCTGCACAGCACAGCAGAGAGAGAGAGAGAGAGAGAGAGAGAGATGAGTTCTCTTTGTTCTTCTTCTTCTGTTTTAAATAGAAGTTTGGGGAGGCCATGCGATCCGGGGAAGTTGGTTATGCTGCTGATAATCGAGATTAGGTTAAATCGTATCTATCAAGTCGGATGGTTAAGGGTCATGAATTCTCATCTGCTTCTTCGAAAACCTGGAATCGAGACGTTGATTCTTTCTCCGAAGTCGACTGAGCAGCTGACCTGCTGGTCGCGATGAGCATGGAGAAGATGACGTCGGTTCCCTCCCTATCCGAACTCACTTGTTCATCCGAGGATCGAGCAACTGGAAAAGGACAAACTGCATCGACACTGCTAAGTTTGGTGAATCCCATGTTAATGTTTCGCCAGACCCATTAATCTAAATAATGCACAAATAAATTTCATTTTACTGCGACAATGACTTGACAAAGTTAAGGTTGATTGAGAATGTCAATGGAAGGTGCGGCCTCGTGGTTTCTTTTTCTCATTGTACGATTGACTTTTTTAACAAATAAATGACTTCTTTTGCATAGTTGAATCAAGAATTGTGGCGCGCCATAATGTATCGTGTAAAGTTTAAAGTACTTTACTAGATTTATGGCCCACAATATGGTTTTTGTGCGGGCAAATAGGTTTGTAAATTCAAAATTTTGACTAAGTAGATAAGGAAAATTATCATCATTCAATTTACAACTTATTTATGTTCATGAGTTTATGATTTTCTAGTGACTGAGTGCAAAGAACTTTTAATGATTATACAATTTCCAAAAGGTTGTGAGTCGAAACTTATATGGAATGACTGTTGGGCATGTCCTCGTGTAAACTTAAGTAATCTTGGAGTCACGATACTAGTAAGAGAGAGAGCTTCATTTCATTTCATTCGACATAAAAACAAAAAACAAAAAACAAACAAAATTAAAGGCCAGCCTCCAATTATTTACTGCGCGCCATGGTAGGAGGAGGAGGAGGTCGTCAGTCGGCGACCACTAGGGTCGGATGATGCACGGGTGCGACACCGGGTCGTCCAAGATGCTGGGGACATAGGGGACATCGGGGAAGTCGGGGAGATCGCCAGGAGGGGTTGGAGACCGCTTTGTGGACGGGGGCAGCTTAGTTGGGATGGCGGGGGACGGCCGGGGGGCAACGTGGGACACGGCCGGCGCAGGCCCCAGTGGCACTGATGGCACAACCGAGGTGGTAGCAGGAAATTAGAGTGGGAGTATGAGGAGGAAAATGCCATGAATGATTATAGTTTCCGGATGAGGGGGAAAGAAAGAAGAAGACGTGCCTTATATAGGGAGAGGGGAGGTCCGTGGTGCGGGGAGGGGGAGGGGGAGGGGGAGGCGGGAGGAGAAGATCGTGGTCGGGACGCTTGATAAACGGAGACGTGCCTTAAAGAAAACGCCCGCCTGCCTGCTGCCCGCCACCAGCCCGCTCGCCGGCTTCTCGCCCTGCAGTCTCCCACCCGCCCCTCACCCACCTGCCGTCCCCTACCCAGCTGCCCACCATCTGACACCCACCTGCCAGTTGCCACCACCAGTCGCTGATGTCCATTGACACCTAGGGGGAAAATTTTATGTTATTATCAAATAAATTTTATCTCAAGAACAAAAAATTTATGTCATAATTAACCGCATATTTTTATTCAAAAACTTATCTAAGAATAAAAATAGATTATATTTCTATTTTAGAAACCAATTTATGATAAGAATAATTATCATTCACGTCTTAATTGACTAGTCCCATGATTACAAAGAAGATGGCATTGATTCAGTACATGAATTTGTTCGTTCGTCCAAGGATTGAGCAGCTGGAAAAAGATAAGAGTTTGCGTCGATGTTGCTAAGTTTTGGTGAATCCCATGTTAATGTTTGGCCAGACCCACTAGCCTGGATTGTACACAAATAAGTTCCATTTGTACCGCGACAATAACTTTGTTCATTCGATCCACCACCCGAGGGCAGGCAAAGGGCTGGGAGACAAAGTTGAGGTTGCTAGAAAATTTCAATGGAAGGAGCAGCCCTGTGATTTCTATTTTCTCGTGGTACGATTCACTACAAACAAATAAATGACTTCTTTTACATAATTGAATCAAGAACTACAGGGCATCATAATATTTATCTCATATAAAGTTTGAATATGTTGCTAGATTTATGGCCCACGATACAGTTTTTGCGCGGTGAATGAGTTTATAAATTTGAAGTCTGACTAAGTAAACGGAGGAAATATCATTGTGGTTTACAACTTATATATATATATATATATAGATATATTCATGAGTTTATGGTTTTCTAGTAATTGAGTGCAAAGAAGTCCAAATGATTATACAATTTTCATAACGTTGTGAGTCCGACTTTATTCAAGATGAATCTTATATTCTTTGTAAATTTTGTGGCACTCACGATTGGTATTTATCGAATACAAAGCATGTGATACTCTTCAAAGTATTCAAAATTATTTTGTAATTTTTCAAACTTAAAGAACTTTTTTAAAATTTGGAATAGAATTTGTCCCAAACGGGCTCTTTGGTTTGCTATTGGCTTTCCCATTTAAAATTTTGAAGTATCCAAATTATATATATATTGTATATGTCGATAGTCTTACATTTTGAAATGTTTTGGTTGTTCCAAGTTAAATGAAAACCAAAATGAAAGGTTTGCACTATTGGAAAAAAAAAAAGTAAAATCACTTTCAACACCATAAAACTCTCAATACTTGAAAAAAGTAAAGGAAATACACGCTTAAATTTCAATTATTTAATTTTATATAATGTTGACTTAGCTGGTATTATGATCTTGCTAACTAGTCGGGTTATAATTTCCTTTTCACTTTTTATTTTCCCTTTCCTCTCGTTACCAGTAAGACATTAAGCAAGAGGCTACGAGTGGAAGAAACATAATTCACTTTACATTGATATATTACCTTCTTGTAGACCTATTTGCTGCTATTAAATAACCATTAAAACTCCATTTGTTTTGTAAAAAATGAATAATTTAAAAATATTTTCTAAAAAAATACACGCTTATCTATATTATTATTTAAATTATTAGCTTAAGTGAAAAGGGTCTTATGCTTTTAAGGGATTACAATCCTTCTTTTCTTTATCAAAATATCTTTAATTATTTATTTTATCAATGGACAAATGCCCAAATTAATAATTCAATTTTATCTCTCAACATGTTTCAATCTTAAATTTTGAATATCTTCTCTTTTATTGACAACCTACCAATGGAAGTTCAAATCTTGAAATACTTTCCCCGTTCCACGTATATGTGTACGATTTTCTCTTATTGTGTCAACTAATCGTTTTCATTATTTAGTGAATCAGATATTTCAAATTAATGCGATTTTGCAAAAAAAAAAAAAAATAGAAATCAATTTTTCAACACACTTAAAGCCCACAACCATTAATTACGAGCTGTAATTGTACGTTAACTTTGATGGAGAAGAGAATAAACGGGAGCTGCTCAAGTTTGTATCAGAAAAGCCAAGACCAAGGTGAGAACAAATAGAATGCTTGCCGATTTGGCTCCGAGCCCTACGTTTTCCCTCCAAACGTTGAGTTGAACCCTAATTTTTTATTGCACCAATTGAGTGAGTGAATGAGAGAGGATGACGTCGATTGAGTGAGTGAGAGAGAGAGAGAGACAGCGCGTGAACAAGTGAGCAGGGGATGGAGTGCGAATAGCAAACAAGAAAAAGTCCAAGTCAACATAGAGAGATTTGTCTATTCGAGAGAAAAATTCAGGTGCACCATGTTTAGGTATGTAATGGCTATCTCATCATTCATGTTAAGACTTGATTTTTTTAATAAAAAGCCGGAATTTCTCATAAAAAGCATTAAATGATTATTTTTTCTTTAATTTAACATTTAAGTGATTTGGCGAAAAGTTGTAACATTAAAATAAGCTTTATATGAAAGTTAAATAGTGTTTCTAATGTCGATTCCCCAAAAATATGCATACCAATAATCTTAATTTCCACATAAACCCAAACATGCCCTAACTCCATTTGCTTAATTAGTGGCTAAAAAAATCTTTGAAATCTGCATATAATCAAACGATTTCATTCAATCAAAACCTTTGTCTGACCTGTGCTAGAATAGGGGGAAAATTAATTAAATGAATTCCTTATTTTAGGTGCACATGCAATATAAATACGAGAAAAGATATGGTGCATGGTCACAAACCCTAAATACATACCATAAACTTATTCTTGAACATCATCAAATGGCCAAGCTCTTCCAAATGTAATGTCTTCTCCTATATCTCCTTGTGCTCACACATCAATTCTTAGCTCCCATCAGGCAAATTCCATTGAAAAGACATAATGAGATGTGGTGCAAAGTTTAAAACGAAACTTAAAAGTTTGGGGAGAACAATTCTGCGATCTTCTATTGACGATGTCAAACTATGAGGCAAGGCCAGCATGATGTCAATAGAGGTTCCCGAGAAGCAATTTTCGTCATCAAATACTCCTTAAGATAAACATATTGACAAAAATAGATAGCACAACTAGTGAGAGAGGGACAGAACAACGATAAAGAAGAAAAGCGTTCCATTTGCGAGTATGTAGTCCTCATCTTGCTACTTGGCTCCTGTCCTGGCCATTGGTTGAGGCATTACCCAAGTGACATTAAACCGCGCAATTACCAAAATAACCCTGTGGACAGCAAGAGCAGGGAGGAGAAGATAAAGCTCATTCCGGGCTACAAATGTAATTCCAGCCTCCTCTTCTGCCTTTGCTGCTGACTGCTTCTCGTGGTCGGGTGAGGAAAGCTTTCCCTCAGTTCATCACAAGAACCAAGTTTTCATCTTTTTCGAATGATCGAAAGCTTGAGGCTGGATTTCGGAGTTGGGTCTTCTTGATTCGGCTGACAGATGGAGGCAGTGAATTTGTTTCCCGCCCTCTCTCCTTCATCTCCTCGCTTGAGGCGAGACGGGTACCGCTTCTTCGCTCCTTCGCCTAGACCCTGCAAGCCCAATTCGAGTCGCGTCGCGGTGAGGGCCATTAGAGAGGAGACGAAGGAAGCCCGGAACCCGTCTCCGTCGTCCGCTTCGGCGGATGAAGTCACCAAGAAGTATGGCCTCGAAGCTGGTCTCTGGCAGGTGAATTTGAGCTCACTCTCTCCCTCTTCTTTTTCTTCTCCGCTTGGCAATCCTCGTCATGTTTTGAATTGATGAAGTTAGTGAGTTGCAGCCTGATTCTGCCTTTTTGGGCTCATTCTCTTAGCTCTCGTCATGTTCAAATTCGTTCTAGGCCTTGTTGGAATGGATAGGATAAAACCATTGCTCTCCCTCTCTCTCCCTAGTTATTTCTGGCCGTCCAATCATGGCCTTTGGCTAGGATAAAGCCTAATACCTTTTTAATTTTTTGATTGTCAGTTCTCTTATGATCTCTTCAGTTTAAACATGAATAATATTTGAAATTTGCTGGAGCAGACGAACATTACCAAACCCCATTATCAATCTAGTGATGCTAATAGTGACAAGTTGCTCTTGCTGGGAAGTTGGAAGTATGATTAGCAAATGTTCTTTGTTGATCATGTGCAGATATTCAGCTCAAAAGAGGAACAAAAGGGGGATGATGAGAAGAAGAAGTCAAAGACAGATCAAGCCAAGGAACTCCTTGCGAAATATGGGGGAGCATACTTAGCTACCTCCATTACTCTTTCCCTGATCTCATTCTCGCTGTGTTATGTCCTCATCAATGCCGGCATCGACGTACAAGCTCTATTGCAGAAGGTAATTCGCAACTTCGAGGCATTGCGCATTTTGCAGATTACCTAGGAATGTTTGGTTGGAATCGTGGTTCATGGATCTTTGATTGCAGGTGGGAATTTCGGTGGATGCGACCGGAGAGAAGGTCGGAACCTTTGCTTTGGCATATGCCGCACACAAAGCCGCGTCCCCAATTCGGTTTCCTCCAACTGTGGCCCTCACTCCCATTGTCGCTGGTTGGATTGGGAAGAAAGTTGATAAGGAGAAGTGAATTTGCACATAGATCTTCTGATACTCCATAGCCATGGTTCTGTATCATTATACTTAATAGCTGTAGAACATAAATTTTAACATTTTTATCAGCACAAATTATGGCTTATCGGAGTTATGATGCCTTTTTGCCCGCACAACATTGGCTTGTGCACATGGAAAATCTCCTGAACCTGTTCTAGAGCCAATACGCAATACTCATGAATTAAGGGTACTGGAAAACAGAAACGTATTTCCCGTAAGCATGAACTTGGAATTTATCTTTGTGAGCTCCTCCTGTCTTTTAAACTTTGATTAATCGAGTCTACTGAAGTTAATAATGGAAACATCTTCCGTGATGACTTGTGAAGATCTTACAAGGCAGAAAAATTGATGATTCTTTACAGAAACCTACTTCCAATGTCAGATGCCACATACAAATGCAACAGGTACCCATTTCTTGAAGAGCTGGAGAATGATCTGATGCTTCACTTAATAAACCACCACATGGAGCAATATACATGGATATACGCCTAAAAATATGTGCGCCTTATTACATGCTCGCAAATCACATGAGATTATGCAGGCTAATCTGTACATAAACCTCCTCAACTATTGTCACCTCCGGGTATAATATACCGAGCAGATTTCCCTATAGCACTCTGAGGGATGAGGTGAAGGGAATTTGCTGCCTCCATCAAACTGTTGAACCTGGCAATCTCCATGACAGAATATGTCCAGGAGATGATGAGATGTCATTGTTTCGCATGTGAAACATGTCCATGAATACCAAAACAGTTGATGCCTTTCATCTTGCTGGAGAAGTGGCGGCAGGTACTTCTGTCGTATTGGATGGTGGTGTTTGGGCCCGAGGGGTACTGACATTAGCCATGCCATAGTCATCATGAAGTGAACCCAAGCCATTCCACTGAACTCCAGCTATGAGCGAAAGTTAAGGAGGCTCATTTACCATTAGCACAGTGGGGACAATGGAGAATAAAAGGTGAAGAAAATAAGGCTGCAAAACGAAGCATCTTAAGCAAAAGGATACACTCTGCCCTCCATATGTCTGTGATGCTAACATCTGCATCTGATAAGAGCCAATAATCTGCAACGCTCTGTCAGGAGAAGGTAAAGTAATAATGCAAATTAGTGAGAGTTACTAATGCAAGAATTCACATTCCAGCAGATTAAAGATGAACACAGAACTCTGCAGTTTCTAATCATCCCATATTCGGATACTCTACATTGTATATAACACCGGCCATTTTTCTAATTCCACTGAGGAAACGAACATTTTTGTCATTGGAACCTCCATCCTCAAGAAGCCATATTACTAGGCAGGCTACAGGAACACTTACATCGACATCCGAGGGAACAATCTTCATAAATCCACCCACAATGTCTTGGGAGGTACTAAAATCTGAGTATGCTAAGTCAGCAAGTTGGCCTGGCATTTCATTCTCCGGTCTGCTGCAGTCTTCCTGGGCCATAGTTGTCACTGGTTTCTCGTTAACTCTTGGTTGAATGCTTGGAGTAGCCTCGCCACCATTAATCTCCTCAAATCTCTCTTCAAATTGACTGTAATTAAAAATGTCATGGGGAGGTGATCAAGTATGTGGAAGTTGGAACTTTCTAAACAGCTGACAACCATTTTCAGGAGCATACTTTTGCAAAATTTATGAACAAGTACGAGGCAATAGTGATGCTAACCAAAAAAGAGGGGTAAAAAGAAAGTACCTGACAAGATAAACGTCTATAGGACCCATTGTGCTTCTAAGGACAATCCTATATCTTCTTTGGGGATAGTCAACCGCCTGGGGACATAAGGTTAAAAAGGTTACTGGTTATCGATGCTTTACACATCAAAGGAGGTCTTTGTAGTTACATAAAATGAGTTATACTAACTTCATCAGGTTTTAATTTACCTCATCAGGATCTGGAACTTCCAGAGTTGTACCATGGGGAGCTTTTATTGCAATGAGAGTTTCATTCTGACAAAAGCAGTGCATTATATAATCAATAAGCTTAGGTGAAAGCTGCTGGCGAATGCACAGAAACCAAGAAAAATGCCTATTTATACTACCCCCATACAGCAAAGGAGTGATTTTAACCTGGAAGCATGGTAAAGCCTTGATGTCATCTTCAGTAATAAAAAGCAACCTATAAAGGTAATGGTGGTCAATTCAAAGATCTGCACAATCAACTAAGTCCTCAAGGGTCAAATTCTACCTTTTATTGTTATCATCTTCGCTGAGATCCCTCAATCTCTCCTGCATTTCTCTGCAACGATGTAGCTGCCTCAGCACAATAGGCAAGGGCTAAAAGATCATAGAGAGAGAATTGACATGAGCAGTTCCAAGATAACCCACCTTATTTGTTCATCCAGCCTATGTTCCTCCACCCCAAGGCTTTCAACTTGTGCCTGACAATGGAGGGAAAGGGTAAACAATTTGGATTAGAAAGTCAGTAATGTCTCCCTAAATTCTTTCTATAAGGGGGTGTGGACAAAATCTGCAAAATAAATTGCCAAATGAGATTAAGCAAAGTGTCAAGGAACCTAGTAATAATGTCTAAGGACCTAGATAATATGAAAGTGACAGTGGTGAAAGCAAGTTAAAATCACTGAGCCCATAATACTTTCGGATAACAATCTCCATTTTAATTATGAAGGCTGAAGAAAGAAAAACTGCAGGAAGAAGAAGCATTGTTGGATAAGTGCCAACATGTACAAAAGCTTCTACGATTTAAAACCAAAGTCATCAAAGCATTAGCACGAAAAAAAGATCTATTCATGGATACCTGTAAGCTTGTGACACTTTCGTCAATCTCCCCTGGCCTTGAAGCCTCCAGTCCCCTGATTTATAGAAGACCAAGCTTTTAGTATCACTTGTTTGCTAGGACCACTTTTAAGTCTATTAAAATCAAAATATGAAGAGTCCAATAAAACATTTGCTTACTTCCACTGGATCCTGTTCTTTAGTTTCTTCTCAATGAGCCCAATGCCTTCAAGGACATTTGTTATGTCATATATTCGCCTCTTTTGCACCTATAGCAACATCATATCCTTGAGTAAAGTACCTCGCATCAGCAGATGAGATATAGCAGAAAGTGAACAGTTACACTTACCTCTAAAGTCTCAGCAGCTTTATTTAGATCAAGAACACCATCTTCAGCACGCTTTATCAAGTTGATAAACTTCTTTGTTAAAAGACCTGCAAGAGAAATACAAAATACTGTAAATGACATAATTTATGTGCTTCATTTTGTCTTTCAATTGTCTGACAAAAGCCCAAGTTACCTAGAGAGCTGTCATAACGACATGGACCAGCCGGAGTAAGATTATTGCCAGATGGAGAACCTACAAAATTATCAATAAATGCCAAATCAATCTTATACTATTGAAATTATTATGGGATCAATGTGTATAGGGTGAAAGCAAACTCTATATACTGTATCCTTTTTCCCTATGTAAGTGGCTTATGCATGAGCTAAGCAGCAGGTTGATGAAAAAGGAACACACACTTGAGATCCTCAACTGACCAGCATTTGAGATAGGAGTTTGAGGTCCTAATCTATTGTTCTTTGAGATCCTTGAAGTTTTATTTCCCTTAGCTGTTTTTCCTGATACGGGCGTCTGAACGGGACTACTAACAACCTCAGCATAACCAGCTCCAGCTGACCAATCATTTTGCTCTGCCTTGCCATCTACCGTGTCACTTTTCCGCTTCAGCTGCTGATCAAACCATATTGAAATCTATTAGCAACATGTCTGAACAACTTTTATTTAACATGGATGATATGTAACAGCGATATATATATCTGGACTTCATTTGTGTGTGACAACATATGTGTGAAACGGATTTAGACTTCATCACCTTCCTTAGACATCAAAAGAGAAACATAACAAAGAATGCCACTTAAGAGGCTGAGAAAAGAACCCCGTAAAGAAGTATGGAGGAAGAGTTCACAAGGCAAACTAAAAAAATTCAAAGGAACACAAATAAGAAGAAAGTTCATGAAACAGACAATCGCAGTTTCACATGAACTAAGGATGATCCAGGTTGTGTTGTCTATGAAAGAACAAGCATAAAGTTCCCTAAAAGGATAGAAGAGTTCAACCTCCCCGCAAAATTTTATATCCCTAACCCAATGAAAGCAATTTGTGCAGCACAGCAATAAGTTGATAAATTTATTAAACTTCCTCTATCTAACAGTGATTTAAAGTAGAACTTAGCTTTACTCGAAATCAAAGAGAGCACAGGATCTGAAAAACTTTTAATCATCCATGTGTTGACGAGTAGCAAACCCCGTTTTTATGCTATTACTACCATTGTCAATGCAAGATTAAGGGTAATCTGTATAACTCCACCATGAAGAAGTACTCATGACTCATGAGTGCATCTTATACACTTATTTAGCCAAATAAATCCCTTAATTTTAACATAATATAACAAGAGATAACCAGAGTCTTTCTAGGTAATTGAATACTGCCAACATCATGGAGCTACTCAACCTTTTCCTGTCCCCCTGCAGAGAGAGGGGGAGGAAATCCAACAGATAGTTGAGGATCTCCTGTCAACAACAAAACAAAGAACTTAAATCCAAAATCAACTTGAAAAATAAATCGATTGGTCGATGCGGAAGAATCACCGCCACAGGAATGACAGCAACTGGCTTTGAAAAACTACAAGAACGATTAATATCTTGTCCCTCAGATGCAGGTTTGACTGCTAGGGTCCAAGACACATCCATTGTCCCAATCCAGCAGTCTGTCTCCCTGTAAAGTCGATGTATTCACCAGCAATGCAACCGACTTTGACAGTCTTTCGAATTACTGAAAGGAAGTGAGTTCGCCCCACAACCCTTTTCAAGACAACTGGTTTTAAGTCCATACACTAATTCGTCAGCAGCTGCATTTTACCGACTCCTAGGAAAGGAACCATGACCTTGAAATCATGAACTCTGGGAAGTAAACTCACTCCTCGTAGAAAGAGGAGCCACTCCAATTATGATCAAACTAATCGAACCCACTGTAGCTAGTAAAACCAACATGAAAGATCGAATATTGGAACCTCAATCAGCACCGCACGCATCGCCCCGACAAAATGAGACGAAATCCAAAGCAGCCGAGCTCAAAACGAGCCACCAGCGCGAAAACCCGAGCAGATCTCGCCGCGAATCGGCAAAAGCCCCAAAAAAAGAAAACCGCGCGCCAAGCGCGAGCGCGCGCGGATCGAGAGAGGGAGGGGTCCACTCACCGGGGATCGAACCAGCAGGGCGTCGGCCTCGTGATCAGCGACCCGGCGCGGGGCCTCGGGGGAGAAGCGGTGGTAGTCGGGGGGAGCGACGAAAGGCGGCTTCGCCACGGAGGAGAAGGGGAACTGGTGGCGGTCGACGACGGGGGCGCCCGGCGGCTTCGGCTGGGGCGGGGCCGGGCGCGGCGGCGGCGGCTGCTTGGGGGCCGCGTGATCGGACATCGGGGCCGAAGATCGGCGGCGAGGACTCGGCGGCGGCGCGGGGCGGCGCGGCGAGCTGGGGTTTTGGAGGGCGGGAAGAGGGAGGCGAGGGCGGCCGGCGGCGGCGGCGGAGGAGCTGCCGAGAATCGGAGGCGGGAGAGGGGGGAGGATTGTAGAGAGAGAAAGCGAAGGTGGTGGGGTGGGGGTTCTAGAGAGAGAAAGCGGGAAGAGGGAGAAGGATGGAGGGATGGAGGGAAGGGAGGGAGGAGGGAGGAAGAGGGAGAAGGAAACAAAATAAAAAAGCGGGTAAAGAGAGAGCAGAAAACGAGGGAAGAGAGAGGCGGAGGAGGGAATTTGGTTCGGATATAGATGTGGAGGGAAGCCCCCCCCTCTTCCCTTCTTCCCCCTTTTTCTATTATCATTTTTTTATTCACAATTCCCCAATCTCACTTAATTTACGTGATTTTTTTTTTTATAATTTTCTTTCTGGGAAAATCTACATTGATCATGGAAAATAAACGTAACCAATGGAAGGCATGCTCCCAAAAGCTTATGTAGAGCACTTGCAAATTCAGAATCCACTTCTTTTTTATTAAAAAAAGGATTACGGAATATGCTTTTAATCAGCTGCTAGTTAACTGTTATCGGTGGTCCCATTCTCTCGCTTTGCCTCGATGGTAAGAAAGTATCTTAAATTTTGGGTTATCGTGTGTATTTGATCTAAAAAGAGATGAGGGGTAAGAGAAGAATCATACAATATTTTGTAGCGAACTCCTCGATGATTCATTGCTAGGCGAGCTGATCCTAACTAATAAACTCGATATTTTGAAGCTACGCAATTTGAGGGAATGAATTCCTGTTAGGACATGGATCACCTTATAAACCAGATAGATTCTCAAGACGATTAATGAGTTATGTATTTACGGGAGAAAAAAATTGGAGCTAATTGCTTAATGCAAAAGTTGCTTGTGATCCTCGAGATGCGTAAATAAAATATAATAATCGGTATTTTCTTCTTTTTAATTTAGAAATTCAAAAGGAAAATCATTTCAATGACTAGATTTGAAGGAGATTTTAATAGGTTTAAATAATGTGACGGACAAAATCAATGAGGATGTGCTATAAAAATTATATGGTATTAGTCAATTTTCATTGATTTCGATCAAAAAGAAAAATCAATTTTAATTGATTCCCTAGTTGGATGAAGGTCGAGCGTTTCTCGTCGCGCAGAATGGAGTCGGTTCGAATCGGGGGAGGATTACGCGCCCTTTCAACGAACGGCGACCAATCAATCGGGCACGGTAACTGGAAAAGAGCGGGGGTGCGGGGCGATAATTTGGCGCGAACTTCACAGGAACCGTACCGGCGCGTGAGGTGATGCGCGCGCGGATCCACCACGCGCTCCAGTTTCCACGACTCCCCCCGCCCGCCTACCCACTGCTCCACCATAAGATGTCAACTTCTCATCATTCAGCACGCCACTCGCACACGTCACCTCAGTTGTCCTTTCTTTTTTCCTTTTTTCTTTTTTTATGCCTTTTCTTTTTCTCTTTTTTGGCTGCTGATAAAGTGTCGAAATCGAGTTTAGAACGGATGAAGAGTTTCGCATTAAATTAATATTAAAATAGGAATGCCGCTAATTGTATCTTTTTGAACGGTATTTTGTGTCAAATTAGAGTTGAAATCGGGACGCTGACCGTCCGGGACAAGTTCCTAATGCTTGAATTCAGGTCCAACAAGACCAAGCCATAGACCTCTGCTCCAACATCTAATTTGATGAAGTCACGCTCCAAACCCTGATGCTCGTGTCTAGGTCCCAACCATTCGAACCCCAGTCCATTGAAGCCTTGCTTGGGATCCTAGCTATCATAGTTAGGTTCATTGGAGCTTGGCTTGAGGCCCATGTGATATCTAAGCATAAGTCCACAGAGGTTAAGCTTGGGACTCTAATGTCCATGCCTAAACTTGGTTGTCGAGGACTCGGGCTCAAGCACAGGGACCTAGGCTCAATCTTGAAGGATCCTAGCTTTGCCTTGATAGATCCAAGTATGGGATATTAACATTAGGGTTTTGGGCCCAACCTCAATGGACTCGGGCAAGGCATTGATACCAAAGTTTTGGGCGCCTTGATTGAGCCAAGCCTGAGGGCTAGGGTCTTGAAATTGGGCATTAGGTTCAACTTTGATAGACCCAAGCTGGAGTGTTGTGGACCAAGGCTTGGCCTTTGTAGACTTTATCTAAAACTCTAGGGAATTGGGCATGACATAAAGGTTTCGAGCTTGGTTTCGATGGACACAAAACTAGTGGCCATGCTCGTGCCCAAGAATGGGGATTTGGGAGACCAGTGCCTAACTGCCTAGCCTAACTGCCTATGCTGGGTTCATTGGCTATTCTGTGCAAGTCACCAATGCCTTAATATTTTTTTGTTTATTTTCAAGTCTTAGTCAAACACTGAAAAATATTACAATTTTTCTAAAAAGCAAATAGAGCCTTAAAAAAAGGATATTTACCATCTATTTATACTAAATCGACAAAGAGACAATGAAAAAGCGAAAATTTCAAGCTTGTTAATAACTTCTTCGAATTTAGCTCAAACAAATAAATAAATGAATTCTTCGAATCTACTATTAGATGTTTCCACATGAATTGAAGAGCACCCAATAGCATCTTGAAAGCCTAGTTTTGTCAGGATCCAAACTGCAAAGTTCATCATCCAATGAAATTAACTTAAATTTTCTAAAGAACCTTACAGGCTCTTAACGCGTGTACTCAGTCGATTTCCAACTATTAATCATTTGGATTTCCATGAGACCACGTCCTTTCACAATAATAGAGATCTCCTGTATTCAAGAATGATCCCAAATTTTCAGTTTGATGGTTTGCCTGGCTAAGCCAATTCAGCCTTATCAGCTTTCTCTTTTGATTATTCTTCTCCACAATTCAATTTGAAAGCCATCTAGAAGGGAAAAAGCTGGGGATAAGAGGATATTCTTTCCCTCCATTTGTACTGAAGGAAACAAAACTCCTGCTGGAAAAGAGCTCAAGTGCTGGGAACTCATCTGAATGAATGCTCACGATCCATTTGCATAAGAAATAACACTAGAACATGCTGAGCGTTGCGCTCATCATGCTTTTGAAAGGGTACCCAGCAGATGGCTCAACATTTTTCTACTGCGAAACCTTGCAAACCGATCTATCTACTTGAACAAGTGTGCTAGATCAGGATCATCCAAGCTTACATCCAGCCACCCATTCAAGCGCATGTACTCAATGTAGTGATCCGGCGGCCTCACGGCACAGGGTTTCCTTGGGGTGAAGCCATGGATCCTTTCTAGGTCCCGTGCAAGCCACCGGACATATGCTCGGTCAAGAGGGGGTACAACCTTCACAAGAATCTCTTCCCTTTCTTGTTTCACAGGCTTGTTCCCCATGCTCTAAGAACCTGTTCAACAGCAGACAAGCATCACCAGGCATATAGAGTAACTAAAGTCAGATTGGAAATGGCAAAAGATTCAGACATTTCCTAGGAGGGCTCAAATGGCAACTCTATAAATCCATTTTTTCACATTCACTCTAGTTGAATCTGAAAAAAGGGGTCCATTATAAAGATCTTATCTGGTTACTTCCAAAGGTTGTATTATGTAAGCAGAGAGACAAAAACTCATGAAAGTTGGAGAACCATATACTTTGCAAAGCTTGGAAGACCAATACTAAGCAGGGAATGCGTTACATGGACATAATAACATGAATTGCAAATCAAGTATGACAAAACAGGAGGGGCAAGCTATAATATGCATATTCCACAAGCACTGATCATGTTTCAAAGATGGAAAGAACATCTTATAAGGCAATCATTGCCTAGACTAGAGCATAGGCACTCATAAATAGCAAGGAAACTGAGTAACACGGGGCAATGGCCTCTTCTGTGACATTTGTGCAAAGTCAAATGCATATTAAGCTTCATGACCAGCACATTGTTAATGGCTTCTTTCCTCTGAAGTCTAGCTACCAGATTACATAAATACATGTAGTCAAGTCTATACATGCTATCCACCCTTCCATGTCCTAACTTCCACATCCACCCACCAAAGGCAGACAAAAAACAAGTACCAAATACTGAAAAGAAAATGTTATGCCCACCATGAATCCTGAACAGAAATTAATGGAAGGTTCAAACTTGGTAATTGGAATCCTCATGCATCAAACATACAAGCATCCCCTTTTTTTTCTCGCTTCATTGAAAACAACCCAAATATGAAAACACAACAGTCATGATAAAAATTCAAACAGAAACACCGTATAATCAGGCAAGAGATGATAGTGCAATGTTGGCAACCAAAGTCCTTTCTTCCCAAAATAATTGTTCAAATAGATTTAAGGTATATGGGAAATGTCATTAGATTCTAAATCAAAAGGCCAGATGGCTTATTCTTCCTAAGTAACTCTAACTAGGCTACATTGTCTTCCATCTCCATCATCAAAAGGCACGTAACTGTCATCAGAGTCCCATTGAACCCATTCACCACAATGGGCAATCCCTACATGAATCACACATTTGTCGGCACTAAATCAGCTAAGAAAAAGTTATCTTTGGGATTGGCTGCTGATTCACAGTTTCGTCATATGCAAGAACAGTTCGATTTCTATAGCAAAAGGGAGCCCTAAAGAGAAGACAGATCGATGAATCATCTTCCTACCAAGCTACTCCAACCAGTCTATGGCGACTTCCCTCCAAACTTTACTGGCCAAAGCAAGACAACTATGAGTGCACGAGCAGTCCATCTATTCACCGCAGTCCCACCGAACCAACCCATTTCCTACTCCCTTCCCACAAATTCAACAGACCCAGAAATTCCGTCCATGAAATGCGCGTTTGTCAATACTTAATCGGCCGAAAAGAAGTAACTTTGGCTACTGATTGACGGTCCCACGAGGCAACAGCTCGATTTCTGGGGCAAAGGAATCCCGACAACGCGAAGGAAGATTCGATCCCGCCATCGTTTCAATCCAACAAAGCATAACTTTCAGCAGAATCGAGCGATTATTCCTCAATTTTGACGAGGTTTCGAGGAGGGGAGAGAGAGGGACTAACCTTTCGAAGCTGTAAGAAGACGAGGACGAGATGGAGGATTCCAGATAACGAGAGAAAGAGATCGAGCGACGGAGCCTCGGCGAATGACTTTGGTTCGTCGGATTTTGTCTTTTTATTTTATTTTACTTTATTGTGTTTCAAAATTAGTTGCTAAAATTATAGCGATGGAAAAATTGGAGTTATTTTAGTTTTATTATTGTATATTATAATGTTAAGTTATCTCTCACCATGAATTTTATTTTTTAACTATTGATTTTTAATTTTTTACATTTAAGTCATGATTCTTTAACTTTTCAATTGAAAAGCAAAATCCCATTATCTTTCAAAATATTTTAAGGATGCGTTTGGTTAGACTTTTGGGAAAAATCTTTAGAAAAATATAAATGACTTTAGGTGAAAGGGTTTGCCAAGATGCAAATTGCGTTTGGAAAATTATAATCCAAAAGTCAATTTCGAAGTATCTTGAACAAAATAGTGTTTGAAAGGCTTATATTTACTTTGCCGGCGTCACGCAACTCTTGCTTGAGGTCCCGTGGCCCCAAATGGCATGGAGGTCGCCACAACACCCTAGCGATGGTCACCTGGGTCACCATGACGGTTGCCAACCTCCCTCTAGCTGGTCATCAGCCCCTTGTAGCCCTGCACAACCCTGCCGACCGCCCTCGACGAAAAAGATGAACATCGAGCGTCGAAGATGATGAATAGTAACATTCACATGGCTGAAAGCTCAAGGCACCCCTTTCGACCTTAAAAAGGCTAGCATTTCAGAAATGGGCTTTAAAAAATAGATGTCAAATACTTAGCATTTGCTCAAGGACCTTTAGAGGTCCAAAGAGCTTTGTAAATGGGTTTCCAAATACAGCCTAAGTGTGGTCTCTAACTTCTTGTATAAAATTTTCTGTCTTTTGGATATTTGAGATGATATCTTTCATGCTCAAATTTTAAAGAGAATGCTCGATAAATGATGCTCTAAGATTTCATCTCTAATATTATGACACAAATGCTATCAGGTTGTGCCGTGATTAAAAAAAAAATTACTATTGGATTTTTTGCTATAATTTATGTAGAAAGGAATAATGTATATTAATTTTTTTTAAGTGTTTCGAGCCAGAAAGACAAAAAGAAAAGGCAAGGAAAAATCAAAATGCGTCGCCGACTGAGTGAAAAGCAAAAATTCAAGCGATATCAAACGGTTAAAGAGAAGCGGAAGAAATTGTAAAATCGACGTAGAATATCTTCTCATCTCGGCGACGGCTCCTCCCGCAAGCTCGAGCGCCGCCGTGGCCTACCAGGCTTCGCGCCCCTTTTCCCGCCGTCCGCCGCCGATAGCTCGCCCGCCGCCCTCAATTTCGTCGCGTCGGATCCTGACGCCACCCGCGCGCGGAAGGCATGAAGAAGTACGGCTTGCAGCTGCGGGCGCCGCCGTCGCAGCAGCAGAAGAAGCAGCCGACCCGGCCGCCGCTGCCCCCTCCGGCGGGCTTCCGCGACGACGACGACGACGACGGCGTCGAGAGTGAGATCGCGCGCCAGTCTGTTAAGAACAGGGCCCTCAGAGAAGTGAGTTTTGCCGTGCCCTAGTCCTCGGCTTCTTCGGCCGTGTTTCCCCTTCCTCTTTTCTTCATGTCGTCTTTCCTTTTTCTCGGAATTTTCCCTCATGCGCTTGTCTTTGGATTGCGAAGATTGAGGAACAGCACAAGAAGGCGTTGGAGGAGGATCCGTCGGTCTTCGATTATGACGGCGTCTATGATGACATGAAGGCGAAAGTTGCTCAACCTCGAGCCTTGGATCGTGAAGAAAGGAAGGTAACTAGCTCTTTGTTGTCTTGTATTCGCGATTGAGTTTGAAGCGGGAATTTGTTTGTTGAGCTGGGAAGGGAAGGGTTAGTCGCGTCTCATTCGTGGGGACCGAAGGGTTAAGCAAGAGTTACATTGTCCTGTCCTTAGTATCAAATGTTTGATCTGTGAATTATGAGCATGGATAGTTTGTTTGAGGATCTCTTTTCATGAATTGGCTTCGTCATCAAGTTTTGGACTGTCCAGATGTATGAATTTATGTGATGTTGGATGCATTTGAAAGTGAAAGAATTTTTAGTTTATGCAGTTTTTCAAGACTGCATTCAAAACATGCTTAGAGTTCTTAGTGCAAGTGCACTCCATCCAGTGTTAATCTTTGCTTGAGTAGCATACGCTTTCAAAACAGGGAAAATCTGTGTTAGTTTACCTCCAGATTGAATCTTTTTGTGCTGGAAGAAGCTTCTTGTTTGTTTCTGCTATTTGGAAACCCGCTTACTTTTTCCAGCTTAAAATCTCCCATTTCTGTTCGTATTGGAAGTTCCCTTAAAGTCTTACACTTTGGTTTAGTGGAAACTTTGCTTATGGATGTAAATTCCTTGGTTGATATAGTTGATGATTTATCCTGGATTTGAACTACAGCATGGGAGCTGTTTCATTTATGAATTTAGTTTTTGGAGCTCTTCTTGTCTATGGGTTTGCACCCCCTTATGCCCTGTTGTTTAACTTTTTATCCACTGGGGGGCAAAAAAAACCCACTTTCTTATCTTTCATTCTGGGTGAAAAAAAATGGCCAGTCAAATCTTTTAAATTATGTAGGTTATGATTGAATTCCTCTTGTTTGAAGTTAAAATACTCATTAATTTTCACATATCATCAGGAATGTCTTATTTATGGTCAGAAACTACCGCAATGACTTACATGAGATTTGAGATTTCCACCATCTAGTTTTCTCCATGAGGTGTGAGACAAAGGCAGTCAAGTGATTTTCCTATATGCTAATCCTATAGAGTCGGTTTTATGGGAAATTGTAGGAATATGTAACATTTTATGACTGGAATTATGGCATATCCCAACATTTCTCCCTTTTGGGCCATCAACTTCTTTTCTCTATGGTTGGAAGCTGCTGGTGCTCTATAGTGATATTTCTCTACTAGTTAACACAAAATCTGCTTTTGTAGTTTGGGTATTTGATACTGGTGATAATTTTGGAAAAAGCGGGTGATATTTTCTAAAATCTTAATGGGGCAGCAGATATCTTTCACTTTGATTTTTCCCTTATAATTTGATGTCAATCTAAGATTATCCTTTGGGTTATTTCTCTTCTATTCTCTGTTTATTCCTTTTGACTAGGTCTGAACAATGAGTTTCTCCCATTTTCAGCCTAAATACATCCAGAAACTGCTTCAAAAGGCAGAACAACGACAGAGGGAACAGGAAATAGTATATGAGAGAAAGCTGGCTAAAGAGAGGAGCAAAGAAGATCACCTCTATGCTGACAAGGACAAATTTGTGACGAGTGCTTATAAAAAGAAACTTGCAGAGCAAGCAAAATGGATGGAGGAGGAGCGGCTACAGCAAATTCGAGAAGAGAAAGATGATGTATGTTTCTTTTCCTGTTGAACTTGCATGCCTCCATGTGGCTCTGTTTAGTTGCTATAGATGCTATGGGACTATGGTGACAATCTTGTATATCATGTCTATTAAAAATCTTTTCCTGCCATCTAGTGCTGGCTGTACTCTACAGCATTTGTCTGAGCATCTTGATCAGCCATACTCTGAGTTCCTACAAAAAGTTTCCTGCTTTATAGGAGAGGCCAGTCTAGGTGTTGATAAAGGCTCTGGGGTAAATTCGTTGTGTTAACAGCCTTCCATCGTAAAATCTGAATTGTCACTCACTTGTTTTGGCAGTATTAATGAGTTATTCCTATGATAACTGACAATTGAATAACCGACAATGCACATACAGCAGTATGCATCATGAGCGCCAGCAAGTGCAGACTGATTTTACAGATCTTTCCTTACTTGAAGTCAATGATGATACTCCTGTTATAATTCATGTCATCACATTTACAGTCATACTGAAATTTACCTGCATTTGTACCATAATTATCGGAGAATTTTGATCACTTGTTATGCTTTAATATCAACTAGTTTCTTTTATCTTATATCGATCACTGTGGAAACAAGTTCTCCTAGAAGGCACGTGCTCACAAAAGATAGATAGATAGATAGATAGATAGATAGATAGATAGATAGAGAGGATAAGTTTTTAATGCAGGAGTCTGTTGGTTAGTCAAATTGCTCGCTGCAGACTTTTTGTCCCTATACTGTGTCCTCTTTTCTAGATGGAGTTTACCAGCCACTTTTAAGTAATATGTGCTGATTGCTGGGAAGCTTTCTAGTACCATTTTGCATTCTAATATCTTTGCTGTTCTGTTATAGGTAACCAAGAAGAAAGACTTGACTGACTTCTATGTCAATCTTGAGAAAAATGTTGCGTTTGGTGCTAGTGCATCCGAGTCAAGAAAAATGGAGAAGCATGCTGAGTCGAAGAAGCCTGAGAAGCATGTTGAGTTACAAAAGCCTGAGAAGAATGTTGAGTTGCAAAAGCCTGATAAGCACGAAGAGAAAATGAATGTCAATATTTCTGGGGAAGGTTCTTCATTGATCACCACAAACTCTCATGCAGAACCTTCTAGAATGCCAGAAGGGCTTCAAGCTGAAGCTTCTCCTGACTCTAAGAAGAGTTTTGAAGCTATCCATGAGAAACAGGCTACTGATGCTTCTGCTCAAGAAAAACCTGAACCATCTTCCTCCAATAAACCACTGCCTGACCATCATAAAAGAAGTCAGGATGCTCTTGCTGCGGCTAAAGAACGCTTCTTGGCACGGAAGAAGGCTAAAGAACAATGATGGCTTGAGCAATTTCCAGCTCTCTCAGTGGAGCAACGCTTGGGGGTTTTGTGTATGTTTCTAACGTGACTTTCAGTCAGTATACAACTGATCATGCATGTTCTTCCATGTTGGCTCATTATCCTGGTGTTTAATTTCACCTCGAACTGTTGCTTTTGGCATGGAAAAGGGTTACTCCAAGGAGCCCATAAATTAATTGTCTTCTTGGCAGCTGCTGAGGCCTCCAGTAGAGTCTGTACTGTGTAGAAACATGTTCCAGTCGAGAGTGTGGCAAACCCTCTGAAGTGGGTATCTGTTATACAATCCTAGGAACATCGGTGGTAACCGATTAATTCTTCAAAAGAAGAGTTTTGAGTTCTTTGATTCAGAATGCCCGTGTAACTTTATAGGTCAAGCCTTTGAAACCATATCAAATTAAGCCTACTTAAAACTTTAAACGAGCAGAGTTACCATTTATTCCATGCCACAGAGAGTTTTTGAAGTTTTTCTGGTTTTCTCATGAATAAATTTTTCAGCGACAGTCACAACAGAGCATGATTGTTGAAGGACAAAATATTGCTTTCATCGACCCCGTGCGATGTGGATGGAATGTGTCCCCTCTTTCCAGTTTGTGAATAAACATCTTAAGCAGAGTTACCTGAGATGTCTCTGCTTTTTCTACAGCCGTATGTATTTATTCTCCACTTATCTTGAAACTCTTGGGCTAGTTACTCCATCAATTCTGCTGTGCTTACATCTTCAAAGTGATGATGTCTATTCTAAGTACAAGCATCATGTGCAAGTCTCTCCGAGTGAGTTTTGCATTACATAGTGTTGTGCTCGAAATCACAGACTGTACGTGTGCGTTATTGCACTGTGGCTTTAAATATGCGAGTGGCACCAAGCGAAAGCTGTGTTTAGAGTTCACACTATGGTTTTGCCATCCTTGTGCATTTGTTATTATAAGGTCATGCTTGACATCTTAACTAGACATAATTTTTACTTTGGCGTAAGTGCAATCACTCGAACGCCACATAGCTAGGAACGGTTTCGGTTCATGTGGTACTGATGATGTGCTTTTTCTTCTGTAGCTACATCATGAAGTCAAGTGTAGTAAAAACTATTTCTACGACCTGACCTTCCTATAACTTTCATGACGGTGGCCACATCATCGCATGTGAACTGTGAACGATTGAACAGAAGTGGTTACGAACTCGAAGGACTATTATGTAAGCAGACCTTGACAGATTTATTGCGATTGCATGAAATTGCTGTAGCAGATGGAATGTGACGACCCACCCGGTAAAGGAGGTGGCAATTCAATTCCACCTTGCTGTATGGCGAAGGGTGTTGAAGCTCATTTCTCTTCTGATCTGTAAAGTTCGAAAGAGGAGACGTTGGGTGACTTCCTCTTTTCCGAATCATGGAAATGGAAAGTTGAAGAGGGAGGTGTTTGTCTTCTTGGATAATTAACTTTGATTGCTTAGGACGCGTTTGGTAACAATTCTGTTCAGAGAACAACTTTTTATGAGAAATGATTTTTCCTGATTTTGATCTCGAGAACAATTTCTGAACAAAAAACGCGTTTGGTAACTTTCCAAAATTTCTACTCCCGAAATAAATATGCGTTTAGTAGGATTCTTAGATTTTTTTTTTCTTTTAATTTTTTTAATTCTTTTATTATATCTTTTTTTTTTTTTCTCTTTAGCCGGTCATCGGCCACTGCCGTGGCTAGCGTCGAGCGACTAGCTGGGTGAGCCTTGGCCTTGCTAGTTGGAGAGGCCCAGCCTCGTGCGGCCATGGCAAGGTTCAGGCCAACAAGCCTTGTCGTGGCTTGATGTCTTCGGGAGTCAGCGATGCTTTGGCCAGCAACTTGCCGGCCCTTGTCTGGTCGGTCGCCGGCGCCGGCCATGGCCAAGGCCGGTGATCGGCCAAAAAGAAGAAGAAGAAGAAGAAGAAGAGAGAAGAGAGAAAAATAGATTCTAGAAATTGTTTTTGGGAATAGGAATCTATTTTTTTTTTCTATCAATTGTTTCTATTCCAAATATATTTCTAGGAACAAAAAAAAATATATTTTGTTATCCGGAACAAAAATTTTACCAAATAGGTTTCTATTCTTTTTTAGTTTTCCGGAATAAAAGAATAAAAGAAGTTATTATGAGGAACAAAAATAAATTTTAACATTTATTTCTAACAAATAGGCCCTTATAGAACCGATAGAAGTTGGTCACCTGAGTAGATACATGAGTAGATACATGATGGTTGAGATCGATTTTCACTCGTGGGCTTGACGGGGTTTGCAGCAAATTTGTGGTTATTTCGAGAGCACCATGACCAAAGTTAGATCTAACCAATAATTAGATGAAACTTCTGACTTCCCTTAGATAAATTGGAAGGATTAATATATGAGGAACAAAAATAAATTTTAACATTTATTTCTAACAAATAGGCCCTTATAGAACCGATAGAAGTTGGTCACCTGAGTAGATACATGATGGTTGAGATCGATTTTCACTCGTGGGCTTGACGGGGTTTGCAGCAAATTTGTGGTTATTTCGAGAGCACCATGACCAAAGTTAGATCTAACCAATAATTAGATGACACTTCTGACTTCCCTTAGATAAATTGGAAGGATTAATATATACTGGGTTTACATTAATGAGAAGATTTAATATGGTGAGACTGGGAAAAAGATACTCAGAAAGGTTAATGATAGAACCAGTGCAAGATTAATTTAGTTCTGCTTATTAAATTTAGTATGAACTCATAGAAATTTCAAATAGGGTTGCATGAATACGATGCAATCCCCCGTTGAACACGATCCATGATCCATGCTGCTCGATAGATCTTATAAAATCACTTCTTGATACGTGTGGCAAAGATAGGCAGCGCCCAAGAAAATTACTTTTAACCTATCTCGCTTGACCAAGCCCAGTTCATCAGGAGGCGTCTCGGTTGGCCCTCCCTCAACGATTGCTTTTGTACGGCACTTCTAATTAGGGCTGTAACTTAGACAACATGCAACAGTTTAATGCTCGAGTTTGGCTCGATTTGACTGGAATCCCTGAGACTCGAATACTATTTGAGCTCGATTGATAGCTCGACTTGGTTAAGCTGTTAATAACTTCAAGCATGGGTTCGATGCAACTCCCGCTTGAATAGTCGACGTGTTTTAGTCCAAGCGCAATTTAAGCTCGAATCTTAATCGTACACGCACAATGAAAAATAATATATTTATTTACCTAGTCATCGGTATGATTAAAGTAGCTGAAAAAAAAAATGCAATAGCTCGATTAGGCTTACCGGCTATTTGAAAACAAATCGAATCGAGTGCAAATAATCTGCGAGCCGAGCTCAAATGGTCTCCTCGTGCCCCAATTTCCTGTTTCCACAATAATGTTCGCAGTCCTCATCTTCAGAGCACATAAAAGACATTGCCTAAAACAAGCATAGGAGAGCTAGACGAAGCCAGAAGATGAACAAGGAAACATAGAAAATAAACTGAAATTTACTTCAGTTGATTCATTTTCACTTGACGGGGAGAGAAAAAGAGAGGAAAAAGCAAACAAAGTACATTGAGAGAGAGAGAGAGAAAGAGGTGAGATCTAACACTTCCACGCACACTCTCTACACATCAACAGTACAGTGTTGAGTGATCTGAATCTTCATGGAGGGTCCAGCGGCGATACCACCAGTCGGTTCTTTAAACACCAGCAAAGCTGGACAGTTGACATGAAGATGATACTTGCCTGAGATCCACGTCCCAACCTTCCACTTCACATTTCCATCTACTTTTATGTTTACAAGCACACTCCCCGTATTCTGGTCCTGTTCCAAAGCCCCCGTGAGGAACGGCGACACCGGCACGGCACTCCCGTACAAGAATGGCGACCAGTCGATCACCTCCTTGTGCCCCTGGTAGCTCTCCGGCAGCAGCGTTGGCAGCGTTATCTGCTGCCCCCGGTACGACGCGTATATGTCGAGCTTTTGGTAGTAGATGCCGATCCTCTCATTGGGGTTCCGGGACGACAGCGTGACCTGCATGTTGGTGGTGAGGAGGCTCGGCATGGAGGAGGCGTTGAACTGGTAGATGGTGGCGTCGCGGAGGACGAAGGCGGGTTTGGCGGGGCGGAGGATGAGGAAAATGAGGAAAATGATGAAGAGGATGAGGACAATGGAGCCCAGGAAGAGGGAGAATAGCTGCCGGTAGAGGCGGTGCTCCTCCTCCTCGTGGTGGTCACATTCCTTCGCCGTCATGTCGATTTGTGTGTGACAATGTTGAATCAAATTCTAAACCGAAGTTCCGATCTTTGAAGCAAATGAAAAGGAAAATTGTAAAGAGAGGGCTTACACAATGGAGGGGTAAGAGCTTTGGCTTGCGTCTGAGTCTCTTTTATAGGGGGGAAGCTTATAAAGTCCTTGCTTCCGGAGAGAGCAGTGCACAAAGTGAGGCAATTTGGAGTTTGCATAAGGTTTTTAGGTGGTCTTTAAAGCTTATGAAGGGGGAAAATGGGCATTTGAATCATTAGGAGTGAATGGTGCGAGATTGAATTGACACGGTTGTTGTCTTGTACCAAACCTGATCTTGTGTGGTAATTACTTGCTCCTGTGCATTGGGCCAACAGCGTGCCATGAACCCCAATGGGGTCCCACAAAGACGATTGAAGTCCTAAAGGACAAGAATCTTGAAGTGTTTCTAAAGGAAGAGGACATGATTTTATCAAGCCTAAGCTAGCTTATACAGCTAGGTCTTGTCATGACAAGTCAAGATTTTGAAGAAGTATACAGAGAGAAAGAGCATGCACGAATTGTTTACAAAAAGTAAACGAAAAAAAAATGTTTTTTTTTTCTTGAACAACAGGAAGTTTCTAGGTTAGGTTAAATGCTGAAGGAGTCCTTCTGCATCTCTTTTGTCTCTTACCCCTGACATGTCATTAAATTTTAACCGTTACAGACAGTGCAGATAATTAAATTTACTTGCAGAAGTTGGTTCATGGAGTGTTCTTTGAATTGAACTTGTTGTTCCATCATTCTTACGCGTTAGGACCTAAATGTTGCTATTAGTAAGTGGAAAGTACCGCTCGAATGGCCAGGATTCTTCATTCTCAAGGGGAGACAATCAACACAGCCTGAAAAAAATTCCCAATACGAAGAAATTCTTTTCAAGAAAATTGAGATTATCGTATTTTAACGAATGTAGTTATAACATAAGATGCATCTTTCACAAAGTTGAGGATTGGAGAATACGAATAATTATGTTGGGTTGCTTTGAATCTATTGTCACCGTCTCCAGAATATACCAGGATGTGCAGGGAAAGAAAGCAAACATATACGTGTATATGCTCCAAAAGAGTGTCCATCATCTTTCTGTTGGTTCATATTCTTTGTGTGGAGGGGGGTGAAAAGTGGGTCATGGAACAATGTGAAGAAGCAAGAAAAGATTATGAATGGTTTGCTGAGTTAGATTGAAAATGACTAATTACATTTTGTGGCTATGATCCAAGCAATCTGAAAATCATTGATGTACCATGTTTTGGTTTCATTGCCAAAAGGGCCAAGAATGACATGCGTGATCACTATGACATGGACATTACTATCGTTCTTAAGATGCTAACAACTGCTGATGGGATTTCTTGAAAATCGTTGAGTTTTGTCCAATTCAATTGAGTTCACCCTATAAATTGTTAGTCCACACATATCTATGAATTTGGCTCTCGTAGAGCGATACCATGGGACAATGACATGTCGATAAGCTAGAAAATAAGAAGTGAGGGATTCAAAAATTGAAATAAAAAACTTGATGAGAATGTGTAGCACAAGAGTATTATGATTGATTGATTATATCATGTCAGCCGCAAAATCAATGCATCAAAATAACTTTTCATTCTGGTGGTGGGGCATCATTCTTTTTAGGGATTGTTTGTGGTTGGGAGTTTGGTAAGTAGTCGGATAATTAAACAACTCGTTCATAACTGTGTCCCAAAAATAGTTTCTGTGTGTAAAGTGTGTTTTTCCCTTGGCTTCGAAGGGAAACCATTGGAGGACACTCATTACATCACTAACTCCTCTTTTTTGCCTATTTTGTACTATCTTCTTTGTAAAGCAAAGGCTTTTTCCTTCACGTCTTCAAGCCTCTCATTTTCCATGTTGTGACGTTTTATTTTAACCAGACACCATGTCTCGTTAACATGGCGACACTCGCCCAAGTTGCCGCCACATCCATATGAGCTTTTCCCTTGTCGTGTCATGTTTTGTCCATGCTAAGATGTCAGGAAAGAATCTCATCCCTTACTTAGATCGAATCCATCGATCCACGGTGATCACAGAATTCAATTGATTGTTGAGTAATGACACTGATGTTGTTGTCGCTGGAGGGCAGTGCTATAAAGGCTAAGAAAGGATACTATCTCTACCAAGAAAAAGTAGGTTCGGGCTTTCTGTTTTATGATTAGCATGTCCATAAATTTAGAGTAGCGTGTCCATAAATTTAGAGTTTATCTGTCGAGACATCTTTAACTACTTTTGAAGAAGGCCGTCTTTGTCTACTCAAGCCAATTACCACATGTCAAATGTTATTATTTTCTTTTTTACATTTAAAATGATGACATCTTTCTAAACAAATATAACTTCGAACAGTCAAAAAATTTCATGCTCCGGAAAACCCAGAATCTCTCCGTCACTCACCCAAGGTGGGCTTTCACATGGTCAGAGAAAAAGGGCCAAAATTCCTTTCTATCCTCATTTCCGGCTATCTTTTTCAGTTACCCATCCATAAAGTCTTGTGAAAAAGGATGTATGACTTTCCCATGTTGCATAAGCTAAGGATCACTGTAGTCACACAAGTTTAACCTGAATCTCACCAGTTCGTATTGTTATTCCATAATGAAAACCCACAATTGGAATCTTCACCAAGCATTAAGAAAATGTCCTAGCAAATTCAAGGTATATCCCACGCCTTTCGTCCGCCTCACATTATGAACCTCAACGAAGAAGAAAAGAAGCACGCAGAAAAAGCGGAGCGAATATATAAAAGCAGCAAAAGAGGGTTCCTATCACTTCGTGGGGAGGGAATTCCAGAAGGGCATAATCTGAATTGGAGAGATGGAAAAGGGGCAGGGCAAAAAGGAAGACGAAAACACAAGAATAAGTTCGATTGTTTCAATACTGGGCCAAAAAGGATTCTCAACAGATCACGCTTTTTCCAGGATAGTGCTCGAAAGGCATCCTTCCGGTGATATCGCCGATGTTTCCTCGAAGAGTTCTTAAGGCGGATTCGCAATAGTCAGATGTTTGCTTAGTTGATGCGGTTTTCATCACATATCGGAATAATATATGAGAGAAGAAAAAACCATTACGTCTACAAAGAAAACCTGTCATTGGGGATCCTAAAACCGTGAATGAACAACTGGATGATCAGACACGCCACAGAATTTGATGACACTTATCCGAAGTTAGCCAACAATAGGAAACTCAGTCTCCACCTTTGATGCTAGTCTCAGTTCTTTAGTCGAAACGAGTATGGCATCATGCGATCAAGGCCTTTAAGAGATGATGCAACGCGGTATATCTTCTTGAACTAAGTTTATTGCAACATAACTTTAATCTTCAGGAGGTCCATTATACACCCCAGTTTTTGGCAGAATGCCTATACCAGAAGGTTGATAGTCTGTCAGATCCAGACACTGTCCTGGACCCCGGTTTTCATCCCTTAATCGAAGTGAATAAGACATGCATAGGAAAGTGTCATGAGAATACAATTCACCCGACCATTTATCAAAGGAAAACGTACAGTTCATTGATGAAATGGGCGCTGACTCAACATTGAGATGACACGCACGATTGCTGTGCCTCTATGCAGCAAGTTACGGACAAAGTAAGGTCCTTTTTAGGTACGCAGGTCACAAGTAACTCATACAGCATGAGCAGAACAGGAGAAGCCCAAAATCAATCTTCCGGGTTATGTGAGAGACAATGCCCACCAAGATGATCTACAGGCAGGAGCGAGCTGCACATTGTTCCAAACCCAACCCCATCGTTATGCAGAATGCCGTGGTACCGCTTGCGATGAGTTATTCCTATCAAGGTCATAGATGTTGAAAAGTCCAACCTTCTCGTGCTTGGAGGGAAAATACCGTTGTAGAGGGATCTAAGAGAGGATATGGTGGCCGATTTCTTCAGGGATCAATTGTTTCAGCTCTATTTCTATGAACTGTTGACAACATTATAAACAGATATTATACAGATAATCCATCAACCGTAGTTAACCCTTCTAATTGTATAATAAAACCAAATGAAAACATTAAACTCCACATTGTATCCATTCATATCACTTGAAGATTCAAAATCAAGCAACTGTATATGGAGAGGTTGGTACCTTGATGATCATCAACAACTAAAAGAACTCATGGAGAGTCTTCAGCGTTTAAGTTGCAGCCCAGATCATTACTCCATACATAGAAGGCATAGCCAATGTATGTATACCATAACTAAAACGACAATTCTCATAATGTGTTTGCAACAGTCCAAAATAGCTTGCTAAGAATAGGAATCACAGACAGGCATGCTCTCGTGAGGTAGATTTGGCTTACTAATCAGAATCTATATTTCTCAGCATCCAGCTACTCAATTCAAGTTACCAATCACGAGTTGCTCTTCTGGATATATTAGAATTGGCCAATGATCAAGGATTGGTCAAAGATGATGAATGGCCATAGAGTGAATCCAATCTCATAAAATCAACGCATTCACTGAGCTCAGTCAACATTCAAGAATGTGATCACTACTTAAACCCATTTCTCCATAGACCTTCAACTAAGTCTCACATGTTACGCATTACTTTTAATCCACTACATCAACACTACTGTTTGCGAACCCCCTTTTCAATCTTGTTCAAATTGTATAGTTTTAAGCTGCTCTGCAGGCTGTGCATATAACGAACACCTATTACAGTTGTGAGAGGCAAATTGTGGCATTTCTAGTGAGTTTTCATAACTCCAGCGGCAGAACCTCCTTTTCAGACTTTTCAAAATATGTAAAGTTCAGACCTGCCCAGCAAGTGGTCCATAAAAAGAACATCTGGTTCCTGCTTTCTGAGGCGGAATCTAGCACTTCAGTGAGTCGTGATAACTCCACAAAAAAAATTCCCACCACTACCATTATTTTTTTCTTTTCCAGTATTCACTCAAGCTATTGCCATCTACCAGAAGTGAACACAGTCAACCAACATCTTAGGCTAGCTTTTGCCTACCTGAGTTCAAGTATTATCCTCTCACTATAAATACAGATGTTCATGGTTAAAAAGAAGGGGGGGACCAAATCACATGCTTACGCTTGTGACCACCCTAGATTCAGTCATAGTAGAAGAGCAATCTACATGCCATATTAATGACCACTAAGCATAACTAGTGTCCATTCATGTAAACTCCTTAATACCAGTCCTTTAAGTATCTCATTAGAGATGCATTTCAGCTCAAGGCTTTGGCATTCGTTGGTTGGGACCAGAAGAAAAAGACCCACTCATGTAGCAACCTGTCCAATCTAAGCATGAAGACCAAGCCAGTAAAAGCACCGTGTTATCTATATGGACAAAAAAAGAGCTATGGAGGATCTTAATACTGGGGGTCCAAATCTGTGCAGCACAACTCGATAAGAGTCACCATAAAGCCAGTATCTAAATGGTGTGCATATATCTCAGTAGCCCAGCATTAATATGATGCCTTCAGAAATTCTGTTCACATCAAACGGTAAGTTGTCTCCAACCCATCTTATGACTGACATACACAACAAACTTCCAGGGACTCATGAGCTACCTAAATTGATGAATAGTCCACTTTAGAGCAACTACATACTTCTCAAAGAGAAATGACAATACCTACCTCTCCTTCCTAAGTTCTTGTATTCATCTATTTGAATAATTTATTCATCAGCAAGTGCAGCCATCCTCTGAAATAGAGGCGCTCACATCCCAAGAGAGAAGAATGTACAAGAAGGTATTTAAAGGCTAAAAGAAGTTCTCCTTCTCAGTAGACATGAGCACAACTTCGGTCACAATGCCTTGAGATACTCTAGCCTCCTTAAGATTGACTTTTTTGAAGGACTCCTTGAGATTGAATTGCTTTTCTACCCAAATTTTCAATCTCCCCGGCCCCCTCTTCCCAACATAGTAGAAGAGATGCTGACGGTGGCCAAGGACTCACAAACATGATGCCGTGCCTAAATCTAACCTAACCCACCCTGATTATTGGTAAGCTTGAAAATACTCACTGCTGGCAAGGAGCTGATACAGTCAGATTATCTTTAGACCAACCAACTAACAATGCTTCCAACACAACCTAAGACTGATGCATACTTTAGATTACTCTTAAATTGGTCACTACCAATCGGTCACAATATTCGAATGACAAAAGAAGGTTGCATACGCTGCAGAGCCAGAAGTCAACATCTCCCATATCTAAATGTCCAATTCCTTGATTAGAATTACTCGCACCAGAGACAGAAAAAATTAAAAATCAGTCTATCAAACAGAACGATGCTTGAAGACCTTCCTCCATTATAAAACACAACAGGTTCAGCGCCAAAGGCTTCTTCCTAAATCGTTCGAAGCCCAAATGAACAGAGACATAGGTTACACAGAATGCAGCAATTTTCCGGCAAGATATGACCAAATAGTACTATACTCATTTTGTTCTTCACTTCTTACGCAATGGCAGCAGGATGAGATGACAGCAAGCCAAACCACGACAATTGAATTAACAGAAAAAAATGAATCCAATGTGAATATAAGTAGAAATTTGAAAAGGGAAATCTACATCTATACTATCCACAGGTTAATGATCACAGAACCATCATACAGGAATTCAAGTACATCTATACATCCATTCCTCAGATAACTGCGCGAAAAAAAGGTATCTTTATCCAAGTTTAACAACATTCAGATTGTTTAAAAAAAAAAAAAAGAAGAAGAAAAAATTGAAAAGGCAACGACGACAGCTTACTCATAAACCAACACTGCAATCTCTCACTCCACCAGTCAACTTCCCCGTCCCGTTATTCGACGAAAGCCCCACCGCCAGGTTGCCGCAGAAAACCTTAATCACCCGCCGCCGCGCGCGCCACCATCCGGCTTTGAACCTTGCCAAGGCGACAAGCTTCACCTGGAAGCTCACGGCTCCCTTCGCCCTCTCCGCATTTATGCCGCTCACGGCCCAATTGTCCACGTACGAGTCCGCGGCCGCGAAGCTCGCCTGGACGACCGTCTGGTTCCTCGTCCCCTGATCGAACGGCTGCAGCCGCGTCTCGCTCAGGGACTCGGTCTTGTAGGAGAGGTCGGCCTCGATGTCGGTGTAGGATATCTTCATCTTCTTGTTAGGGTTCGCGACCTGGAACCGCACGACCCAGTCGCCGGAGACGTGCTGCGACGCGTTGGAGACGGAGAAGTTGGTGACCGCCACGGACTCGACCTGGAACTCGGGGAGGCGCGGCCGGAGCACGAGCCAGACGATGAAGAGCACGGTGCCGATGATGACGAAGAAGGCGATCACCGCCACAAGGAAGTAGCGGAGGAAGGCGGCCCGCCGGTCGGGGGCGTAGTACTGGTAATTGGCGTACGGGGGGCGCGACGCGGCGTAAGGGTAGGCGGCGCCGGAGTGCGCCCCCGGCGGGTAGCCGTTGGAGTAGGCGCCCGGCGGCGGCGCCGGGTAGCCGGTGACCGGAGGTCGGGAGTTGTCGGCCATCTCGGAGGAAGCCGGAAGGTCGTTCTTCTTCCCCTCCTCTTCTGCTTCTCTGGGTTGCCCTTCAGTGGCGATTAGAGAGAGAAAAATGGGAGCTTTCTAGAGAGAGAGAGAGGAATCTCCTGTGGAGGAATGAGGAGGGAGAAGGCGGTCTTGCTCACTTGGCTTCCTCATCAGCTATTCCTCTCCCACACTCCATCCATCCCTGATCTGCTGCATCGAACTTCGATTCCCTTCTATTTTGCGAAAAAATAATTATTTATATAACTTGAAATAATTTAATAATAAAAATTTATCGAAATATTTTTATGAATGAAGAAAATATTTTTTATTTGTTAATTTTTATAAGTGGCGCAAACGGTCGCTTTTGTAGAAAATATTTTGTAAGTCCTTCTATTTTTACATAAATAAAGACTTCAATTCATCAATTAATCGAGTTGGGGTGGAATTACAAGTATCTAATCGATCATTTGATAGACGTTCAACAATAATGTAATAATTTATATTAAGGTAAATGAATGGTTTGAAAAGTACTTTTATAAAAATGATTATTTATATCATTTGAAATAATTTAGTCAATGGAAGTGTTTCTATTTTTGAAAACAATTTATATCTAGATATTTTTATAAAATGTCAAAATATTAACAGTTTAATCAATTATGTGGATGTAATGAGCGTTCCAAACGCATTTTTCTAAGCAACTAATTTTCAATGACAATTGTCATTTACAATGCGCTTATTTTCTTGCGCTAAATGAGGAGAAGACACGACAATGAAATGGACCTACTTTCTTTAAAGAGAACATACTGTCTTGATCCACTTGTCAATATTTTTCTTTCTTTAGTCTAGATTTTTTTTGGTCGGTCTTTAGTTTAGAATTTAAGGGATACGTAAAATCGCCAAATAGCGGCTCGAAAATGCTTTCGGCGGCTGTGCTCACTCCTGCCATCATCTCAAATACAGTTGACTAGAAAATCATGGACACCGGCTAGGAAAACAAAGGAAGTGAAAAGTCAACCGACTCTTGTTCACGACCCTTCCCTACAGGGCCGTCTCTTTATCCAATTCAAATTGAATTGACTTTAATCTTGACAATATATAAAGTTTGAAATGAAAAGGCAAAGAAGTTGACTTATTTTGTTTTGCGAAATTAAATAATTTGAATTTAAAAAATAATCGCTTGCATTACTCAAAATATTTAGTTGATGAAAAATGTATTTTTATTATCCATAATAATTTATGTTTAAATATTTTCATGCACGATAAAAATGTTTTTATTCATTCATTTCTACAAGCAATACAAGTTATCATTTTTAGGAAAGTATTTTTAAAATCATTCGCTTTTGGCAAAAAAAAAAAATGGAGCGATGTTCTATTATTATATAAGTTTGTTGGGAAGCATGGGCTATAAATTGTTATGTCGATGAGAAATGTATATTCTATGGAATATTCTTTTCGGAATTAAGTGATAGAAAGTGAGAGGTTATTGAAATTTGAACTTTTTGAGTTGGGCTAATTTGCTTGGACGTAAGCCCGGCAATTCAAGATAGTGAGTGGAGAAGCTGTGGGCTAAGCCCATCTTTATATGTCCGAACTTTTGGCATGTGGGCCAATGCTATGGGCCCCAGCCCAAAAGTGACTAACTATGCACAAAGGTATGCTCAGCACGAGTAAAAAAGTCTTTAGCACATTAAATGATGCGTCGGATCCTTATCAGCACATCTAGCATCGAATGTGGGTAAATACTAATTGCAAAAAGTGAAACTTTATCAGAGCTAAATTTGCCAAAGTGGATTTAGCAAAGGCCAAATCGAATGAGAATTATGACCCACATTGCATCGATAATGTATTTCGTGTGATTTGCGGCAATCGATTATTACGTTCACATCATGTAGCCATAGTAATTCCTGCATTGGGTAATGGATTTAGTTAGATAGTGTAATTTGATGATTTTATTTATACTTGATTTTCAAAGGGTTGCTTATAGCTGCTCTGTTTTGCTTACGCAGAAAATGAATAATTTGGAAAATATCTTATAAAAAATGATTACTTATATTGCTAATGGAAATGAATACAGATTTTTGTTTTTTAAATTCGCACGAGTTTTCCAAATCAACCTTCTAGTATACCCGAAATTACATCAAAATGAAGTTATTACAACATCAAGGGAGCTGCGAGTAACACCCTTTTCAGCTACCATATCGTAACGAGAGAGCTTACTCAAAGACCAACCCTGCACTCCCTTGCTCCACCGGTCAACTTCCCCGCTTCGCCGTTCGACGGAAGCCCCACCGCTAGGTTGCCGCATAAAACCCGAATCAATGCCCTTCGCTCCGGCCACCATCCGGCTTTGAACTGAGCCAAGGCGATAAGCCTCACCTGGAATCTCACGGTTCCGCTCGCTCTTTCCGCTATAATGCCGCTCACAGCCCAACCGTCCACGAATGAGTCCATGGCGGTGAAGCTTGCCTGGACAACCGTCTGGCTCCTTGCCCCCTGATTGAACGGTTGCAGCCGTGTCCCGCTCAAGGGTTCGGAGTTGCAGTAGATGTAGGACTCGATGTCGGTGTAGGATAGCTTCATGTTCTGGTTAGGGTTCCTGACCTGGAACTGGACGAGCCAATGCCCGGAGACTTGCTGCGAC
Organism: Eucalyptus shirleyi; assembly: GCA_017140165.1. Lineage (NCBI taxonomy): Eukaryota > Viridiplantae > Streptophyta > Magnoliopsida > Myrtales > Myrtaceae > Eucalyptus > Eucalyptus shirleyi. The sequence goes on from CM029455.1 coordinate 9,713,396, forward strand.
GAGGTGGAGATGGAGAAGTTGTTGAGAGTCACGGACTCGACAACGAACACGGGGAGGCGGGGCCGGAGGAGGAGCCAGATGATGAAGAGAATGGCGCCAATGATGATGATGAAGGTGATCATCGCCAACAGGAAGTAGCGGAGGAAATTGGCGCGCCGGACTGGAGCATGGTACTGGTAATTGGTGTATTGGGGGTGCGGCATGGCGTAAGGGTAGCCGGCGTTGGAGTGCGCCCCCGGAGGATAGCCGTTGGAGTAGGGAGCCGAGGGTGGGGGTGCGGGGTAGCTGGTGACCGGAGGTCTGGAATTATCGGCCATGTCGGAGGAAGCCGGAAGGTTAGGAATTTCTAGAGGATGTGGAGGAGGGCGGTGGTGAATTGCTTTCTGATCAGCTATTCTCTCTCTCTCTCTCTCTCTCTCTCTCCTTCCTTGATTTATAGGTTGGAATTACAGATCTTTTAATCCGATCATTTAATAGACGTCAAAAATAGTTCAGAAAAATGAGATTTTCTTGCCGTTCTAAGAAATGAGAAAAGATTGAGGTGAGCTGTTATTTTGGTTTCCTGTGCATAATGGGCGATTAATGACTTTTCTATTAATGAATAATAATTTCTATCAAGATAAATGAATGATTTGAAAATATTTTTTAAAATATTATTTGTATTATTTGAAATAATTTAGTTGATAGAAAATATTTTCATTGCTAATAATAATTTATGTTTGGATATTTTCGTAGTAACAATACCTTCCATTCATTTTCATAAGGGAAGCGAAATGATTATTTTCTAGGAAAATGTTTCTCAAGTGATTTAGTTTTCACAAATAGAAATGCACCCTAATTTTTTTGGATTTAATAAGAGCTTCGAGTGCATTTTTTAAACAATTAATTTCAAGGAAAAATTATGATTTTCAGTGTGCTTACTTTCTTGTGGTGAAAATGCGGAAGAAATACTATTAAAGTGGACCTAGTTTTTCTTTGAAAAGAATTTAAGGGACACATAAATTTCTGAATAACAACTCAAAAGTGGTTTTTTTCAAGGTGCGTTCATTTGTGCTATCGCATGGCACAATAGTTTTTAGAGAAATTGAAGAAAATATTATCCGATAATTAGCCATCATTTCAAATATAGTGACTACAAAATAATGGACATCGCCCAGAAAGACGCAAGAAGTGGTCAAAATCAAACGACTCTTGTTTAGGAAAAATTATCCAAAAAATTATAAATCTATTACAATTTTACCAATTCAATTCTAAATTTTTTCATTTTTTGCCAATTAAGTTCATTTGACCAATTTTGGCTGAAAATTGTTGACATGGACGGCCGACGTTGATGTTGCACTTTTTAAATAATATTTTGAATTTTATGGTTTTTTCTTCTTCTTTTTTTTTTCAACCTTTATTTTCTTTTTATTTATTTATTTGCTGTTTTTGGGTAAAGTTAGCAAGGTTGTTGGTCGACCCTCGTTGACAACTCACAAGCCCTCACCCAAAATCAGAAAGGGCCTCGATGCCCTTGCCAAATCTAGTTAGGCGAGGGCTTGGCAGCCCTCGTTGGCCTTAGGCGAGTGTCTTGAGCGAGGTCATAGCCCTCACTTGGCCAGATCTAGCAAGGGCATCGCGATCCTTGCCAATTCTAAGCAAGGGCTCGTGTGCCCTCGTTTGGGTTGATGCAGGTTGGGTGGCCCTTTACCGGCCCTCGCCTGTGGCTAGCGATTGTTGGCTAGCAACCCCCGCTGTCCTTAACCCATAATAATAATAATAATAATAAAGGCAAAGAAAGTAAAAGGAAAAAGAAATAAACCATAAAACATCAAAATATCATTAAAATATTATTTTTAAAATGTCACATTAGTGCCGGCTTTTTATGTTAGCAATTTTTGATGAAAATTGATTGGATTGACTTAATTGGTAAAAAGTGAAAAGATTTAGGATTGAATTAGAAAAATTATAAGGTTTACGACTGAATTAACAAAAGTATAATAGGTTAGGACTTTTTGGATTGTTTTCCCCTCTTGTTCATTACCCTTTCTCATAGGCCATGTCCTTATCCAATTCAAATCGAATTGACTATAGTCTTCACGACACATGGAGTTTGAAATGAGAAAAAAATTGGAAAACATTTTTCTATCACTTAAAAGATTGGTTACCGACAAAAAATTATATTAAACTTTTTTTTATGAATAATAAGAGTACTTTTCATTTATTTATTTTTGTAAGTGATATAAGTAATCTTTTTAATGCAATATTTTTCAATGTTTCTTTTTTGCAAAATAAACAGAGTCTTGATGTTGTATTATTAAATACTCTGAGTCCGAGTTTGCATAGTCTGTTTGGAAGCATGGACTATGAATAGTTATATTGATGAGAAATGTATAATCTACGGTATATTCTTTCCGGAATTATGGGGTAAAAAGTGAATGGTAATTGAAAGTGTGAATTTTTTTAGTTGGGCCAATTTGTTTTTTGCTTTTATCGTAAGCCCGACAAGGGGAGACGGTGAATGGAGAAGCTGTGGGCTGAGCCCATCTTCATTTGTCTGAGCTTTTTAAGCATGGCCCTGGCCCAGAAAATGACTAATGCCGTGAACAGAAATAAAGAGAAATAATTCACAGTATGTATCATATCATTATTAAAATGGGCGTTGCTAGTATAACATTCATTGGGGTACTATGAGAATAATAATCTTTTTTTTTTTTGATGACCTAGGGAAGCCCCGTACACTGCGGATGGCTGGAGTAAACCCTAGGGGTGAACTGGAGGACCCACCATCTCAGCCATTGGGTAAAACGTAAGCGATTCCGTGGTGATTCGAACTCTCTCCCTTGAGTAAGGGGTCAGCGGGTCCCCCCACGATGGGGAAGAACTACCAACGGAGCCACCGAAGTGAGTGGTGAATAATAATAATCTATTGTGAGCCACAAATTCATGAAAAAATGAGTCATATAATAATTTATAATTTGTGATTTGATTTTTTGTGATTCGAATACTGTTATTCTCATAATAAATTAAAGACTGTTACGCAATTATTTTTCTTATTAAAACATGGGGCACACGTTTGCTTAAATACTAATGGCATTTCTTTTTGTTGTAAAAAAAGTTCATCCTCCGTCGTTGATGTAATTATTATAAAAGTTGGTATCCCATAGGATAAAAGTGAAACTTTATCGAGCAAAAAGTTGTGAAAGTGAATCTAGTGAGGACGAAATCGAGTTAGGGTTGTCTTAAATCGATTATGTATTGTTGACACTCAAAACATAGCTTGTTTTGCACAAACACGTGAGTAGCACATGAGACAAGAATGGATAGTCATAGTTACATGCATAGTGTGTGAGTACTAATACAAGCGCGTTGACTTATCGATGACTATGGGGATCAAAATATGCTGGTTGACGATGGTATTTATCGACGGCTCATGTCGGGTTGTTGAAATATGATGACGGACAACATGTAGTTGCTAATATAAAATTGTAGGAACATGTTTTTGTTAGGGTTTATTACTTGGAACCGGAACACCCAATTGCCGAACAAATTGGTGAGCGTCATCAAGTCAGAATCAAAACTCAGGAAGTCAGGGCAAGAGGACGAGACAGGCGATTAAGCACGGTGCCGATAATGATGAAGAGGGCGATCATCGCCGCCAGGAAGTAGCAGAGGAAGGTGGTGCACCGAACCCGGGGGTTGTAGTACCGGTAAGTGGCGTACTGGTGGTGGCGCCGCGTAAGGGCAAGGCAGTGTTGGACGCACCATCGGAGGATAGTCAGTGTGGGTTCCCAGCGGTGGCCGGGAGTAGTCGGAGACCGAAGGTTTGGAATTATTGGCCACGTCAAAGGAAGCTGGAAACTTTTTCTTCTCCTCTCAAGTTTTTCCCTTTCATGGTGATGAGAGAGGAAATGGAGACTCTCTCTCTCTCTCTCTCTCTCTCTCTCTCTCTCTTTCCACGATTTGGGTTAAATTACAGGTCATGTAATTTTAACCATGGAATAGAGCTCCAAAATATTTTAACAAAGAATTTTTAATTTTACATTAACTAATGTTACTGCTCTCTTCCGATTCGAAGTTCGGTTTTCCATTCCTCCATTTCCTCTTGATTGGCACTGGTCTAGAACAAATGATCACTAGAGATTTTATTTACGTATTGCTGCTCTCTTTCATTTGTGGCTCTAAGCCATCATTCCCTCTTCTCCAAGAGTCTAGGAAAACGCCATGCCAAAAATTCGTTATTCAACTTTACAACATTGTATGCTTCTTCTGTCGTTTGTACTTGAGAAAGCCGGTCCACATTCTGTAGAGACATCCACCATGGCATTTCTATCGGCCTTCAGGCAATGTGACCGTAACAAGATTGACCGTGTTGGATTCGTCCTTAACTATATATGCATCTGAACTGCCTGAACTTCTTTCGGTGAAGAAACCAGGCTCTTTTGGCAGTGGCAAGGTTGCTCCTTCGTTTGCCAACATGAAGACAACAGTAGACATTGTTGGCCTATCTTCAGGAAACTTTTGGACGCATAACAAGCCCACCTGAATGCATCTCTCTGCTTGAGACTCAACAAAAAAGGCGCATACAGATTCATCAATAAGTTCTGTGGCCCTCCTTTCACTCCATAACAGCCACGCCTAAAAAATTTAAACTACTCATGATCAACCATTGTCCGTGCATCGAAAAAGAAACGTGTCTAGGCGAACATAGAAAGAATGGGGTGGGGTTTTAAGAGAAACGGAATATCTGATACTGTTTAGCGAAAAAGGAAATGGCGGGTCTTAATAATTCTCTACCACTTACGTGCCCAAGAAGGTTGTGATGATGATCAGGATGGTGGAATCCTCTATTCCTTTTGCTACTTAGTATCTCTAACAAAAGCACGCCAAAGCTAAAAATGTCCAACTTTGCAGAGAATTTTCCATCGAAGGCATACTCCGGGGACATGTAACCGCTGCATCAAGCAAATCAGGCTTCAGTCCCTCCAAATACAGAAGGATAGTGCATGGTTCGAATGAATCGAGATGAGAAACTTACTATGTACCGACTATTCTTCTTGTCTCTGCCTCTGTGTCATCTCCTTGAAAGATCCTTGCCAGGCCGAAATCTGAAATCTTTGGATTCATGTCAACATCTAACAAAATATTACTTGTTTTCAGGTCTCTGTGGATCACTTGTAGTTTTGAATCTTGGTGGATATAGAGAAGTCCTCGGGCAATTCCTAAAATAATGTCAAATCGCCTTTTCCATGCCAAAGAGGAGGTTTGGTCATGATCTGCACTCACTCAACCCCATCAAAAAATAAATTAAGTTGTTAGCATTTAGCTGTTTTTTCTGGTGAAGGTATCAACGGATAGAAATAAAAGCACAAGGAATCGAGTGAAAAGGAACTCAAAAAGATCGGGTGGTTCTGACCAAAGAGGAAGTAATCCAAGCTTTTGTTTGGCATGTACTCATAAATTAACATTCTTTCTTCTCGCTCAATGCAGCAGCCAACAAGTTCAACGAGATTCCGGTGCTGAAGTCTAGCGATTAGAAGGACTTCGTTCATAAACTCATCAGGACCTTGTCCCGAATATTTTGATAGCCTTTTTACTGCTACTTCTTGTCCCGTGGAAAGAGTTCCCTGCATGTGTTCTACTTAGTGTGGGCCTCTGTAGTTATTTGAACCTACTGATTTATAACTTGTTACCTTGTAGACCGAACCAAAGCCGCCTTCTCCTAGCTTGTTTGTTCGACAAAAATGGTTGGTAGCAACAGAAACAGTAGCAAAATCGTATAATGGCAAGTCAATGTCGTCCATCCCACTTGGCAAGCCTACACGAGATGTAAATTCGTTTCTCAAATCATACCATAATCTAAACAAAAAATAAAGCAATCTGGACTTTGATCAGATGAAATAAGATAAAGATATTTAGCTTACCTCGGCTTTTCATTCTTCTTTTCCAGATTATGCTCAATGCCGTGCCCACAATAAGCAATCCCGAAATGGCTGAAACCACAGTGACAGTCACCAATTTCTTGGATGAATTGCGGAATGAATCTAGCATACAGGAAGGAGTTAAGTAACTAATTTCAGAAACAGAGTTCATCTGCAAGCTGATGAATCTATCTCGATTAGAGAAACTTGAAGATTAGAATAGTAGTAAGACAAACTGTAGTTCAGTCTGACATTGACAAAGGACGGATGTAATGAAAGATTGGAACAAAGAAGAAAAAAGCGATTGCTAAACCAATTAGCCAATGCAGTTAACAATATTAGTATTTACCTAATTCAAAAGCAGGTAGCCGTAGGAAAAGATATTGGTCATTACCAACAATGTTGATTTCCTTAATATCAATGAGATTGCCAAACCACAGCAAGCAGCCTGGTCCTCTAATATCCGAATTAGCATAAGCCATGCAAGAACAATTCTTTAGACACTCAACCTTACACTCCTTAAGGCTCATATTCTTGAATAGCTGGAAATCTATCAGGTCAGGTAATTTAACCTGCGAAAGTTTCGTAAAACCCTCTCCATGAGAACAATTCAATGGGACTTTCCTTATGCACCCTTCTGTTGTATTGAGCATGTCCCACTCCGCTTGTGACTTAGGCATAAAACCCCGCAAACAGAGGCATCTTGGGCTTTGGTTAACTCGGCACACGCCATAAGCACCACAATATCCATAGCTGTCACAAGGGTCGTAAGGGAGCGATAATACCACTTCCCACTTCGTGCTTCCACTCTTCAGGAAAAGACCCTGTGCAACACCATCGGGGCTTAATGTGATTTTGGCAGTGATATCGTCCGTATGAGTTTCAATTGTAAGATAAGCACCTGTTCTGTTGTGAACAAAGATTGTTCTAGCAACAGGAGTCGACACCTTGGCCATATCATTGAGGTTAACTCCATTCCATGGTGCAGATCGATAAACTTTGACGGAACTATTGTGGACTATTTCAAGCCGAGGTAAACCGTCGATTTTGTATTTGCCTATATAGTCTCCAGGGGAAGGATCGTCTGAGCTTCTCCAGGAAGTCAGATAATATTCCAAACCGGTTCTAAAGTTCCAGCCCAATATCATACCGACCAAAATTGTGTCTGATGGGTAATCAAAACTCTGCCATGAGTAGTCAGAATCTGAACTGTTGCATTCCCTAAGAACAAGGTTACCAGAATCAAGGAGCTGCGCTACTGGGTTTCGGAGAACCTTGGTTGAATTCGTCGACCAGATGATGCTCTTTGATCGGTTCAGAAGAACAAGTTCACCGTCATTGCTTATTTCCAGAGTACCATTTGAATCGATGAGTGGACTGTTTCTGTTAGCAACCCAAACAACCGTTTCTGGACTCGCCACCAACCATATCCCTAGGAAACTATTCTTTGAGCTTCCGGCAGGGAAGAAACCGAGCTCGAACTTTCGGCCTGGTGAAACTAATGTCTCTCCCTCTCTGATAGATTGAACTGAAGTCAGGGTGTCTGCGGCACTCGATAGGTGCAGCAGTGACAGAATGATGATGGAAGTGCAGAAGAAGCTGAACATAGGAGGGTCTGCCATTGCAGACCCTTCTATTTGATCTAGAGATGAAGTAAATAAGTAGAAAAAAATGGGAGACAGATAATTTTGTTTGGTGAAGAGCGAGTCCTAGGAGATCCCGATTGGATTGAGTTCAAGCAAGAAGACCTGTCACGCAAATGTTCCCTGATTGGTCTCCAACCTTCTTGTAGTCATTACGTACCAAATCTAAAAGACTCGATTTTTTTTTTAAATATAAATTGTATAAATATCAGCTACCTTTTTCTCTGTTAACAAATAATAGTTGCAACCGATTATTTGGATTCAATAAGTGTTACGTCCCGATCCTCAAGCGCATGCCCATCTCTTTGTGGTCGAATAAAAATTTGTGACTTCCCAAGATGAATCACCGATCCCTTTTATATTATTGCACATGCGGAAGTGAATAATAAATTCCCTGACATAAACCATCTTGGGATAGAAAAGTAGAACAACACATTCGCAAACAAACATGTTTTTATAAACATATTGAGTCATTTACACAAGTCTATAACCAAAAGACTAGTTTTAAAAAAGAAGCTGTCCTATCTAACCTACTCTTGAGGTTGCCTTAGCTCGGCTCCAGACCTTCCACTCTACGGTGAGCCCACAATGGGATGTGATATAAATCTCAGTGAGTTCACGCTCTAAACCCCGATTAGGAGGAAAATACGCCTAGAAGTGTCCTAACCATACAACCATATAATTGGTATGGGAAACTTAACTCGCCTCAGTTCCTTCTTGCACGTCAACTCAGTCCATATCACAATGCATATAATTATTGCACATAACAATTGAAACACCTCATCAACTCAATTAATTACAAGGGTCCTGATTATAAGGCCAAACTGTTATGACATGTCCCATATCATGCCACACAGTTTTGTCTCATAATCAGGCGCATCGCACTCAATCAATCATGCATTTCAATTGTTAATTAAACCTCTTGAGGCACGGTTAATTCCCATGTTCGACTGTTTACTGGCGTAGCCAAGTATCATCTCTTCCCTATTGAGCACAACTTTGTCTCTCGAAGATAGCATTCCCGAAAGAGCATAGGTCCAGAATCTATTGCGACCCGATACCCTAATGCATGGGTAACTCGAAAAGGGATTTAATAACGTCCGGCGCAACCAACACACGACCAATCAATCTTGGCTTAGAATACTGTGTATTGCATTCAAATGCCTCAATTAAAATAGTGATCCTGGCCTATTTTCTTTATATTAAAAATACCCGATGGAAATAGTCGTGTATGGGTACACAATCAGATTGGACCTAGAAAATTCATAACCTCCAATTTAAAATCTCATTGTTTTATATAGTATACAAAACCATTTTCGGCATTAAAATCCAACACTCGAGATTTTTTGAATAAGTATCGAAGTATCGAAATTCACAAATTTTGGAATTAAATACTCAAAATTCCAATCAGCACTCAATTTGCACAATTTAACATCCAATTGCAGAAATTAATCACACCATTGCAATCAGCATGCAATCCCGATCACCGGCTACCCCAATCTAATTTTCGGAAAATAATTAATAATTAAATGAATTATCGAAAATTAAATAAATTACAAAATAAATAAATTTAAAGCATTTAATTAAATTAACCTAAATAACTAGGGTAATTAATATACGACAATTAAATCTAACCATTTTACCTAATTCTACTTAATTATATAAACTAATTGATTCCTAACTAAATCCACCTAACTATTATAATTAAACTAACTAAATAACTGACTATATGCTTAATCTACTAAATTACCCTAAGATTAATTAACCTAACTAATCCACCTCTAAGTGTCATTAGCAATTAGAGATTAAAACGCAACTCACCGGTTTAGCATGAAAATCGGCTCATGGTGACAGTGGTGCGACGGCGGCCGAGATTCGGGCTCACGGTGAGGCCGAGGGAAGCTCGGACCGACTGAAAAAGGTCCAAAACGGCTCAGCAAAGCTGAGTTCGATCTTGAATTACGACGGCTGGAGGTGCGAGCCGCGGCAAAAACAGAGGAAAAAATTCGATGGATGCTGAAGACGCGTGGACGACGCGTGGTGAAGCAGCTTCGGTCTTCGGTGGGCTGCTGGCGGGTCAACAAACGAAGCTAGCTGGGGAACTTTCACTCGGTGGAGCTTCGCTGGCGTCAAGAGGGGGACTCGATCGATGCTGAATGTTGACCGAAAGATGGTGGAGAGGAGAATGGAGATGGTGCGGCACGACTTCGGTGAGCTTGATTTCGTGGCAGAGGAGCAGCGGCAGTCAACGGTGGTGGAGAAGAACTTCGTTGGTTGACCGATGGGGGGGACAAAACTTGGTGGAGGATGTGGATTGCAGAGGAGAATTCGGTGGGTGGAGGGTGGAAAAACGTGAAGGGAAGAAATAAAAATAGAAGTGGAATATGGACAGAGATGAGGGACTGCTCGAAGGAAGGAAAATGAGAAAAAGCCGAGACAGAAGGAAAGGAAAATGAAAAAGGAGCTGCGGAGGGGGAGGTCGGCGAGCGAAGCTTGCCCGAGAAGGCCGAAGAGGGGAGTGCATAAAGTCAAAATTAAAATCCCTTTTCCATCATTACTTTGCTCACAAAAGTCCACAAACTTATCTACTTATCCCCAGATACTTTCTTGTAATTTAATCCACAAATCATCCAATTTGATGCCAAAAATATAACCCCCAACCATAGTTCCGAATTTCTTAAATTTTGGCTTCAATTTCTTCGTGAAATTCCCCAAATCGATGTTCGATTTTGCCAATAAAAAAGCCCGCAAAATTTCTATAAGTTCCCATCACCAAATAGCTCGGCCTGGAATTCAAAATTCCATTCAAATCAGCCTATCCGAAATTCCATTCGTTTTTCGAATCGTCCGAATCGATTTTCCGTAAAAATCTCGGAATTTCTGAAAATTTTTCGGAAGATGAGTCGATGTTCTTAAAATGAATCGTGACACAATAAAACTTTCAATTTTTGAAATCGAGTTCAATTTCGCGGTTAATTTCAATCCGACGCGAGTTTAACACGTCTTAATCTATCGGGTAGCTTTTAAGAATTTTTAATGCAATTAATCCGTGGTCGATTATTTTCGAGTCACAATGTATATTTTCAACACATTGATAACTCTCAGTTGTCGTAAAAATTTCGAGATTTCAAATATGGACACTGGATCGGTGCCCGAATTGATAAGATTGTCGACTTTGTCAATGGTTGGAGCAGGTGGGGCTTGAGCTAATAAGATAGAATTAGGTAGGATTGGAAAAATTAACTTGCAAAGTCAAGATGAAGACAAAAGGAAAGACTGAGAAATGCTTTTGTCAGCTGCGTTGCTTTTCTGCTATCGCGTAATTCAATAGTTGTTAGGGGAAATAGAAACATGGTCCGATAATTACGGACACTCCCCAGAGAGGAAAAATAGGAAAGGACACAAGAAGTCGTCGAAGTCAAGCCATTCTCGTTCGCTGTCATTCTCTTTGGCCATTGTCTTGTCCAATTAAATCTAACTGACTTTAGTCTTCTGAATATATGGAGTTAACGGAACGAAAAAGACAAGAACTTGGACACAATTAAATTATCTCAGTGTTCTCTTATTATATGCTTTGAATCACATAATTCTTAAAATATAAGTTACGTCATTTCGGTCGGAAATCACAAATGTGACAACTTAACATATATAGGTGTTTTATGTGGGATGATTGAGCATTAACAGACAATTTTTGTAATTTTTTTGAATTTTTTTCTTTTTTTTCTCCCTTATTTCTTTTTATTCCTTTTTTTCCTCTCTTTCCCTCCACCAATTGTCATGGCGGAGGTCACTGGCCACTGGCGAGGGCCTAGACATCTTTGCTAGATCCTAGAAAGGTCAAGTTTCACCCGATGCTGGTGAGATCAACCCTCTTTAGCCTCAAGGGAGTTCCCAGTAGAGGAAGAAGGAGATTAAAAAAAAAAGAAAAAAAATTGAAAAATTTCTCATGTTAACATTAGCCATTCCATGTGGCACAGTTATTGCTAACTGACCTGCTATATCAATGATTTTTTGGCCAAAATTGGTAGAAGAATTTAAATTGATAAATTGTAAAAATGTTTATAGCTAATAGCATGATTAAAAAGTTTAAAACAAAATTGACAAATTGTCAAAAGGGTTTATGACTAAACTGGCACAATTATAATATTAGGATTGAAAAGGCCACCGTACAAGGGCTTTTCAGACAATTCCCTTATTTTTACGTGAGGAAGAATAAGATGGATGCAATTGGATCTTGTAACATGGTGATTTTTCTTTTTTGTTTGGCTGTTGAAGCATCGCCCAATAGTTGATAGTTACTCTTGAACTTCACATTTATGTTAAGAAGGAACAAAGAAAGAGCTTTAATAATTTCCACTAACGCACATATTATTCTCTCTCTCTCTCAATGCACACCGCAAAGCTCAAAAGAAGAAAGGAAAATCGTCCGACCAATAATCATAGACACAGCTGAAGCACGATCACGATGTTGTGGTACTTATAACAAATTCAACACGTAATTTCAAGTTCAAGTTATTTGGTTGATTAACTCCTAAAAGCTACACGACCAATTACTGGCCACAGCTGCGTTAGTGTAGGCGGTGTTAGATTTGCCGTCGGAGGATAGCCGTAGGAATATGTTCTTGGCCGTGGCACGGGATAGCCAGCAACCAGAGGTCTGGGATTATTGGCCATGTCGAAGGAAGGTGGAAGGTTTTTCATCCCTCTTTTCCAAGAGTCTAGGAGTAGCCATGACAAGAGTTTGTTATTCAACTCTACGACATCGGATGCTTCTTCTGTCCTTTGTAATCGAGAATGCCGGTCTACATTCTGCAGAGACATCCTTGGTGGCATTTCTATCGACCTTCAGGCAATGTGACCGTACCAACATTGTGTGTGTTGGATTCTTCCTTTCCTAAGTATGCATCTGAGCTCCCTGAAGTTCTCTCAACAAAGAAACCAAGCTCTTTTGGCAGTGGCAAAGTCGCTCCTTCATTCTTCAACATGAAGACAGCACTAGACATTGTTGGCCTATATTTAGGAAACTTTTAAACACATAACAAGCCCACCTGAATGCATCTCTCTGCTGGGGACTCAAAGAATGAGGTGCGTACAGATTCATCAATGAGTTCCATGGCTCTCCCTTCACGCCATAGCAGCCATGCCTAAAATCTTTTCAACTACTCATAACCAACCACTGTCCGTGTACCTAAAAAGAAAACGTGTCTAGAGGAACATAGAAAGAATAGGGAAATAAGGGTGCATTTGGGAAAATTTTTGGAAAAAGTATTTAGGAAAATGCAAACACCTTTCAGTTAAAGGTATTTTCCAAAATGCAATTGTGTTTGGTAAATTATACTTTGAAAGCCCTTTGTGAAGCACTTTGAGCAAAATAGTGTTTGGGGAATTATATTTACAAAGCATCTTTATGGTAAAAAAAAATTATCAAAAGAAAAACTAAAAAAAATTGACCGGCAAGGGCAGCGACCTCCGGCGACCTCCGGCAAACCTCTGGCGACCTCCGGCGACCTCAGATCTGGGGCGGCAAGGTCGCGTGACGTTGTCACGACCTCCGGCGACCCTGAATCTAGGGTGACGAGGCCTGGCGACCCCGGATTTGGGTCGTGGCGGCGTCGCGCGACCTCCCGCGACCTCCGATGACCCCGAATTGGGAGGCGGCGAGGTCGCGGGAGGACCTCGCTGCCCCGAATCTAGGTCGCCGCAGGGTCGCGCGACCTTGCCGCCCCTGGATTTGGGGTGGCGAGGTCGCGGGAGGTCGCGCAACGACGCCACGACCCAGATCCGGGGGTGGCGAGGTCGCGCGACCCAGATTGAGGGCGGGAAGGTCCTCCTGCGACCCTACCGCCCCAGATCTGGGTCCCGGCGACCCAGACCTTGCCACGACCCACCCCCGACGTCGGTCACGCCACCCTCGATGACGGTCGTCTAGGCAACAGTTGCCGGCATTTGCCTGCCTTTCGCCGGTGACTGGTTGCGGAAGAAGAAGAAGCTCGCGCGGAAGAAGAAGAAGCTCGTGGAAGAAGACAATGAATAGTAAGGGCGAAAACGGACAAACGAAAAATGAATGAGGGTAATTTGGGAAGAAACTTTTTTTTTAATCCTCAAGCTCAGCATTTTTGATAAGCTGAAAGCCCAAGGCAGCCCCCACCCTGGGCTTTCAACCTTGTGAAAGCACGCATTTGGGGAATGCCAACCCAAAAATGAATGCCAAACGGGCTGGCATTTGCCCAAGGATCTTTAAGCCTCCAAAAGGCTTTGGGAAGTGGTTCCCAAACGGAGCCTAAGAATAGTAAGAGCGTCAAAATTTTTGTACGATGCTAACTTAAATACTAAAACTTTTTTTCGTTCACGTAAGTGTCACATCATAGTAAAATTACCTACTTAAGTGCCACTTTCGACCAAATGTTCTATGTAGATTATTTTTTTCATTTTTTTCTTTGCTTTTTTCCTTTAGGGCCAGTGACCAAACCCTTGCCCAAAATTGGGCAAGGGCCACCTCACCTTCAGCTGCGAAGGCCCTAGGCGAGGTCGTTGGGGCCTTGCTAGCTGTTGGGGAGGCCATAAGGGCCCTCGCTGGCTTTGGACAAGCACACGGTCCATTTGCGAAGTTTCTTGAAGAGCATGGGATTATTGCCCAATACACTATGCAGTTCACCGGACCAAAATGGTGTTGCGAAAGAAGAAACCGAACATTATTGGACATGGTGCGGAGTATGCTTAGCAACTCTAAACTTCCTAAGTTTTTGTGGAATGAGGCTCTTAAAGCAGTTTGTGTACATATTAAACCGAGTTCCAACCAAGGTTGTTCCAAGGACACCTTTTGAATTATTCAAAGGTTGGAAACCAAGTTTGCGACATGTACGTGTTTGGGGATGCCCATCTGAGGTAAAAGTCTACAATCCACAAGAAAAGAAGTTAGATCCAAGGACTATAAGTGGGTATTTCGTTGGATATGCCGAAAAGTCCAAAGGATACAGATTTTATTGTCCATCTCACACCACTAGGTTTGTGGAATCAAGAAATGCTAAATTTCTTGAAAATGATCGATTAGTGGGGCGATCAATTCAAGGACTTTGTTCTGAAGAAGATCATTCGAGATACTCAACCTTCCACCTCGAATCTTGGATTGGTTGTCGCTTACGGCGCCCCTTGTTCAACAGTCGCTGAGCAACCAATCATTGAAGATCCACAACATCTTGATATTGATCCGGTAGACCAAAGTTTGTTCAGCAATTACCGAGATGCATTGAACTTCGGTAGAACAGCATACTCCTCAAGAGAATGTTGATGTGACATTAAGAAGGTCTACTAGAATGAAAAAATCAGCAATTCCTAATGACTACATTGTGTATCTACAAGAATCGACTATAATGTTGGAGCTGAAAGTGATCTTGAGGGCCATGAATGCTAAATTATGGTACAATGCCATGAAGGAAGAGATGAATTCTATGGCATTAAATGAAATCTGGGATTTAGTTGAGTTGCTTTGATGGAGCAAAGGCCATTGGTTGTAAATGGGTCTTCAAAACTAAGGAAATCGGGCTGGCATTTGATTTACTCAAAAGGAGGGAATCGATTACATGGAGACGTTTTTTCTGTATCTTACTATTTTGGCATTGGTTGCCCATTTTTTGATATGGAGTTACATCAAATGGAAGGCGTTCCTTAATGGAAAATTAGAAGAAGTGGTTTACATGTGAGAAGGTTCTAATGCTGGTGAGCATTTGGTATGCAAGCAATATGGCTTGAAACAAGCAGCCAATGGTACTTAAGATTCCATGAGGTCATCTCTTCATTCGGTTTTTAAAGAGAATATCATGGATCAATGTATATACCAAAAGGTAAGTGGGAGCAAAATTTGTTTCCTTGTGCTATATTTGATATTTTACTTGCAACCAATGTGGCTATTGGTGAGGGTCCTCACCACCTCGCTATTCGATCCCGAATTTTGTATGAATTTACTTGTGATGAACAAAATCGGGATCTCCAAATTTCTTTATGCTAAATTCTAACACTGCTATTGGCGAGGCCCCAATGTCGTCGCCTAAGGCCCTCATAGAGAGAGTGAGGCAGTGAGGGCCCTTGCCAGCCACCAACGAGGCCTCAATGGCCTTGCCTAAGGCCTTTGTGACCGAGGGAGAGGCGGTCCTTGCCTAATGGGTGAAAATGTTGTAGCCGGTTAGGGTTGCCGGTGACCCTTGTCGGCCTTAAAGAGAAAAAGCAAAAAAAAAAAAAAAAATCAATAATAATAACATTAGAAATATTAAAATAATATTTTTCGACAACCACGTCAACTTTCCTGGTGGGGCAAATCAGAAGTGGTACTTTTTTTTTTGTTCTTAATCAGAAGTGGTGCTTAAGCGACCGATTTTTCAGATTTGTGATACTCAAATGAGCGAAAAAAAAAGTTTTGGCATTTTAGTGAGAGCTGCACTTGTATTGTTCTTACCCAAAGAATAGGATAAGGTTTTTAGAGAGATGGAATATCTGGTCCTATTTAGCTAAAAAGGAACCCTAGTGCTTGGGTTTTACCTTGTACCTATTTGTAGTTTTTCACGATATTAATCTAATTTAATAGAAATTGTGGAGAGTAAATTTATTATAATGTATCAATTTTGTGGTTTTTGGTGATTAAAATATTAGTTTAGGATAAATTCATCACAAGCGTACCAGTTTGAGGTTTTTAGCAATTAAAAAATTAATTCGAGTAAATTTATTATAGATGTACCGGTTTCGGATTTTTTTGTAAAATTAACCCTTTAAATATGCATAATTATTATTTTGACAGATTGAGAACACGAGAGACATAACATTGATATATATATATATATAAAGTGTAAGTATTGTCCCGACTCACTAGTCAATATTCTTCCTTCTTTAACGTAGAATTTGGAGGACGCACAACTACGAAGAAAATGGTAACGTCCGGATTCGGGCATGAATTGATGAGAAGGGGGGAAAGGAGAAGAGGTCAGACATGAATAACAATCGTAAAAAGTAAAAAAGAAGACAAAAAGTAAAAAAATAAAAAATGTTTCTGACAGTAGAGTTTCTTATGCCCATAATTGTGGACACCGCCCAGGAGAAAAAGAAAGATGGACCCAAGAAGTGGTCAATATCAACGACTCTTGTTCCTCTTAGACCAGATTTTCTTTTAATTCAAATTTAATCGACTCTATTCTCTTGAAATTTATGAAGTTACGGAATGAAAAAAGAAGAAATTAAAATTAAGGGATAAAGTGAATGCTATCGAAAATTTAAATGTTGAGTGGGTGCCTCAGCCTCCAATTTGCTTGATCATATATTTTGCCCAAGAATTATGAAAGGCGTGCTATGTTTGATTTACAATATTAACTTAATTAAATGACAACTCAAATTTTTTATTGGAATAAGGAACAGTAAATATTGTGTCGGTGTAAATACTAACTGAAATACACTTTTATGAGAAAAAAGTTCCATTCTTCATTTTCAACATAAACAGTAAAAGAGTCGTATCCTACAAAATAACAAGTGCAACTTTATAGGGGTAAAAGTCGCAAAAGTCAATATAGTGAGGTTGATAATAGAGTTAATGTTGCTGTGGGTATCATGTCGACTTTGTCCATTATGTGCAATTTGCAACAATTGATTATTAACTTCATGCCATATGTATCAATAGTGAATTTTACATGGGGAAAACAATATTTTTGCCTCTCTCATTTGGCCGCTAAAGTATAGGCTAATAATTAGTTACACGATTAAGCAAAGCCGATTTTCTTGCAGCCAAGAAATAAAATAAGAATAAAATTGAAAAAGAAGGCCGATTTTCACTGTACATGATGGGGTCTTAAGTTTATCCAAGTCATCGGATTATGTTGTTTACGTGTGATTTGGGCAAGAAGATACTGTCGTACATTCTTTGACTTAATCAATCGACTTGAAGAGGAAGGAGCCAAGAAGGCACAGGCATGTCTCGCGCTCGAGCTTCGCATTCACGACGAGGAAGAAAAGGAAAAGGGTTCAATAGTTACTTGACCACTTGCATGTCACTGTCACTGTCGGTCGCCTTCTTTCTGCACTCGACTTTCTGCCTTAATTTACGCTAATGCATGGATGACTCTCTTTTTTCTCCTAACGGCCATTAAGCACGCGTTTGATAACATTTCTATTCTTTAAAATAATTTAAAATATTTTTTTGTACTATTTGCGAAAATAATTTTTAAGTATTTTAAACCGTTTCTTAACTGTCCAAAATTTTAATTGCATTTGGTACCGTTTTACAAATTTCTAATCAAAATCATTTTTTATAATTTTTTAATAATTTTATTACATTTGTTTTCTTCTTTTCTTCTTTTCTTTTCTTTCTCTTCTTCTCCTTCAAGGTCCGCTGATCATTGGAGCATCGCCGGCCCTTGGTGAGGCTACACCTCATTGGCTGAGCCTTGTCGGGTGACGCCGACCTCGTGGTGGCCCGACGAGGTTGAGCCCCGCCGATGATTAGGCGAGCTCGGCTAGGCGAGCCTCCCCCATGGTTGGGCGAGGCTCGCTTGGCCAAGCGATCCTTGCTGGTGGCTAGGGAGGCCCGGCGTGTTGCCGGACCTCACCCAACCGGTCGTTGGCAATTGGTGGCGGTGGACAACAACAGCGGCGGCGGCGGCGGCGGCAGTTGAAGAAGAAGAAAGAGGGAAGATGAACAAGAAAAAAGAAAAGAAAAGAGATAAAATAGGTTGGTTGATTCTAAAATTGTTCCCGAAAATAAAAAATCAACTTTTTTTTACTTTTCGATTATATTCCAATTCTACTTATGGGAACAAAAGAATAAAAAATTGTTTCTGAAAACAAAATTTTTATTAAATGAATTTATGTTCTAAATTTACTCTCAAAATTAAAAGAATAAAAATTATTACTGCTTGGCAGCCTAAAAAGTTGGAAGCCCCCTGTGGGGGTGCGTATTTTAAGTTTAAACACAGCTGAAGCATGTTTAGGAAGTTAAGGTTACTTCATTTAATTAATTAATTCCTAAAAGGTACATGATGATTACTAACTACAGAAGCAACGATCATTACACGAAGAAAAACTCCATGCAATTTAAGACTAGTGAAGAAGTCCATGATCCATGGCGTGGATTCTTTCTAACGATATTCAAAGACACAGAACCGATGATTACGAAAAGATTGATTATGCAATAAATGATGAAGAAATTGGAAAACTCAAGACTAATGAAGAAAAATTTAAGCTCTCCCCTTAGTTTCTGAGGATTAAGGGGAGCGAATCGAGCAATCCTTCTCTCCATCTTTTAACTTCTTGACGCGTCTCCACCACGAAAGACTGCCGTTCAAATCCTCTCATGCTACCTCCACCAATGCTCGCTTGCTTGGCCTATGCTTATGCATGAACTTGACGCTAACCTTCATCGCCCACATCACCCCTGGCCCTTTCCTCACATCCTATTCTGTGTTGCATTGAAACGCCCTCTGGGGGTATTTGATTGTTGATGAAGATAGAACAATAGAAATATATCTTGGATACTTTGATGTGTGATGACGGTTATTGTTTTTACAAGTTGTTATGAACAATATATTATTTGGTGCTATAAATAGATAAACAATCAACATATCTTTTAGGAGGAAGTACCTTATCCACACCTTCATCACCTTTCATGATAAACTATCACTAATTTTCATGTCAATAGTTACTTCTTTGCATAACCACCAGTAATCTCTTTTCGTGACCAAGATTACCTCCTTTCATAATTACAAACTAGTTCAACAATCCCCTGCTGAATTTGTCATCTATATTAATTTATATAAATTCATACATCCAAGATGGTATTTGTCATGATTTGAACCTTCAAGTATTATAAACACTTCCATTAATGAAATCAATGGTACATAATACTTTCAACCATGATTTCATTTGTTAATTAAATTATTGAACATATGAATTTATACACATTTGGTTAGAAATTTTCTATGCTGTAGCACTTTTATGGCCTTTTTCTTCCTCCTACATTCATGAACATTTATTAAAGTTCATCCAACTTTTGTTTGAAGCGGCACCATTTCTTACGTTTATATAGGTGAAGTTCCTTATTTTTTAGCTTAGCATTGCCTTGCTAAATCCTTGAATTTCATTAAGAGTGATTTCTTACACTCATCCTCTTAACTTTCCATGAATATTAACCTTGTGCCCTAGTACTCGATCATCGTCAATATACAATAGCTTTTTGTTACCCATTGAACTTTAATAATTTCGTTAGAAATTACAAAATTAGGCTTCCACAATACCTAACTAATATCAATTGGTCTATGAACCATTCCTTTGGCGATACTATTGTTGATATCCAAATTTTTGTTGACATTTTTGGTATCCATTTATTTAAAATATATATAGATAAAAAGAAAAAAAAAAAGAAAAAATTATGAATAGAAAAATGAATGAAATGAAAATGAATGAATAATAACAAAATCATGTGGGCTCGCTTGTCCGCCCCACTTGGCAAAATTCTCGGCCCTCTAAGCCCCTGCATCTATTAGTCCAGCCCATCATCAATTCCCTTGGCCCATCTCTTTGTTCTCTTTTCTAGCCGATCTATTTTATGGTTTCGAAGCCCATCCGAGACATAAAAAAGGCCCAGCCCCTTTTGCAGTCCCTTTTTCCCTTCCTTGGCAACCACGTGCGCCAATGAGGGGGAGAAAAACGTCTCTGATGGAGCCAAAAAGAGCAGAAGCGCGCGGTGGCCGTGCGAGCGCCTGTGACGCGAGAAGAGCAACCACGAGCGACGAGATCGAGCCCTTGCTGTTTGAATTCTCCAGCCGCCTCTCATTCTCTCTCCATCATTCTCTTTCCACCGATTCTCTCCATCTCGGATTTTCCCGCTGATTCTCTCTGGAGGAATCTCACGAGCTCATCTTTTCACGTATTTGGAGCGAACATCGAGCTGAGAATGAAGAGGATTCACACTAATCCTTCAACGTCTGCTCTAAACCTAAAGATTCAAGCGAACCACGATACCAGCCGATCTTCGTCCCGGTGTGCAACCCGATCTCCACGACGGTAGTTGATCCGGCGAGCTCGGCGGTTTGTTCCGGTGTCCGGCGACCCCCTCCGCATTCGCTGACAATGACGACCGGCCTCCTCCTTCGGTGTACGCGCTCATCATGCTCGACTAGTGGCTCCCTCGATTCACTCCTCCGCTTTGGAAGCACTGTAAGATGAAATGTCCTACTGGTTCCCGTGCGAAGCTCGTCTGAAGCGTTCATCGTCGCGGCTTCCTTCACTATCTCGACGAAATTTTCGATTTACACTGGAATCGTCTAGGCCGGTCTTGTGTGCATGTTTAGTTTTGTTGATTGTCAGACATAATTGACTCGTATTTGAAACTGACACTGGTGAGATAGGTCTGCCACACGTGTTGTGCTCTTCCTGTGTTGAAGTATATCTGCTAGTTCAACGGTTACAATCCATTCATCCGTCGATTGCACATCAGGTATTCGATGAAATGCCTCGCAGAGTAGAAATCTGAAATTGTTCATTCGCAGACATGTTGATATAGAAGGACTGCTATTTATTGATTATTGATTATTCGTGTTCAATTTCAATAATGTTTCATTATTTCAGAAGACGAATCTGCATATGCCTTCTTGTGTGTCTTTTGTCCTATGTTTATCAGTGTTTCATGTTCTGGTGGATGTTGGTGGTGCTCGCTAACGAGAAATGGCTGGATAAATAAGATAGATACAATTTGTTATCCGGTTCTTTGAAGCATTTCTTGAGGAGCTACGCTTGGCCATTCCTTGAAGTTTAGAGGTGGTTGGCTTGCTCGTTTGAGCTTGTCGAACAAGAAAACCAAGGTAAAGCTCTTTAAGCCTTTGATCCGAAGCGAGGTCACTTGTGATAATTTTTGGCTCACCCACAAGTGGCCCGGCCTAGGATCATCATTCTAAATGCTCAGTGATAGTTCGAGATGGATATGTGTGGATATGATGTTAATCATTGGCTGTTAAGGCATGATTAGTGGATGCTGATAGTGTGAATTCGATTTCTGGACTGATTGCGCGATGTTGACGATATAATGATGTATATGGCTGATTTTCATGACGTGATCAACTAGAGAATGCTAGTAATCTTCATTATCTTCATTTTGTTACATCATAAGTCATCATATGACGTTCGTTTGCATGTTAAAATTGTGCTGTAATCTTAGGTTTAAAATCTGAACTCTGAATGTGTTATGTTCTGTCTGATTTGGCTGTTTTGTCAAATTTTTATGAATTTTTATTATGCGATTTATGTGTTGATGTCTTCACGGGATTTGTTCATCACATCTCGGTCTAGGTCATACAAATTTTCGTAAAAATCTGAGATGATTTAGTCGGTACGAACACCATTCAAAGAGACGTGCTGGCTTCTGGAATCTTAATTTCCAAGTTGACCTTCACGTACTCTCTAATTTTTACAAATTCTGTGTTTAGAATCTAATGATTCTTCCCCACGAAAAATGTTCATCACATTCATATCTGTATCGACAAAGTTTTTCAGAAAGTAAAAAGTTTGTTTGCTATTTTCAGCCATCCTCCTAAATTTACGGTAATGTTTTGGAATTTTGGTTCACAGTCAGACCCCCATGCATTCCTAAATTCTTATAAAATCATACATTCAAGATTTGATAACACGTTCTTCATCAAAGTTTTAGGCAAAATTTCAAGCTTTCCAATGGCATATGGCCTATAACCGTTGCATCAAGCAAATCAGGCTTCAGTTTCTTCAAATACTGATGGATAGTGCACTGTTCCAATGAATTAAGATGTTAAACTTACTATGTACCAAATATTCTTCTCGTCTCTGCCTCTGTATCATCTCCTTGAAAGATCCTTGCCGGGCTGAAATGTGAAATCTTTGGATTCATGTTAGCATCTAACAAAATGGTACTTGTTTTCGGGTTTCAATGGATCACATGTAGTTTTGAATCCTGGTGGAGATGGAGAAGTCCTTGGGTGATTCCTAAAACAATGTCAAATCACCTTTTCCATTCCAAAGAGGAGCTTCTGTCATGATCTGCATGCGCTCAACCCCATTAAAAATTAATGAAGTTGTTAGCGTTGAGCTGTATATTCTGGTAAAGGAATCAATGGACAGAAACAAAAGCACAACGAATCGAGTGAAAAGGAACTCGCAAAGATCAAGTGGTTCTAGCCAAAGATGAAGTAAACCACGCTTTTGTTTAGCATATACTCATAAATTAACCTTCTTTCTTCTCCCTCAATGCAGCAGCCAACAAGTCCAACAAGATTACTGTGCTAAAATTGGGCGACTAGAAAGACTTCATTCATTAACTCATCGGGACCTTGTCCCGAATATTTTGACAGCCTTTTTACTGCTACCACTTGTCCTGTGGGAAGAGTTAGCTCATTTTTCAAAACCTGGAACATGTAGGTTTCCATTGGTTCGGTTCTCAAGTTCTAGGTTTTATCGTGGAATCATGCGTAGCCCTAGTCGCATGCTTAAAGACTAGATAAATGTACATGATTTGTGTGATTAAGAAAACCCATAATGAATACCATTGGACAGCAAACGGACGACACCCCATAGGAGTCTAGATGCCTGGGGATAGCGAATCTTGGAATATTAAGGACAGTGAACCCTAGATGCCTCGGGGAGAGATGCTTAGGGATAGTGAACTGATGATGCCCCGATAATGCCTATTGGGTTCGGACAACGAACCTTAGAAGCCTAAGGACAACGAACCCTAGATGTCTCGGGGAGAGATGCCTAGGGACAGCAAACCCTAGAAGCCCACGAGGGTCGGACAGCAAACTGGCCTCTAGATAGGGATTCCTTACACGGACTGGACAACGAACCGACTCTATGTGTCTTGGAATGAAAACGTTGATTGGAAAAGTGAGAACTAAAACGTGCGAATCGTATGTGCATGTGTGGTCGAGTTGTTTGTTGAGTCATTAGGTCCTTATGTCTGTGAGTCTAGAATACTTGAGGTAGCTATCCTGTTGTTATAGTATACTTGATCTTAGTTGGTCTCATATAGTACTGTTTATACCATAGTTGTTGAGTGAGTCGCATGTCTTAGACAGATCATTTGTATGTGTGATGGGTGGATCGTATAGTATAGAGTTTTGGATATTTCATTTGCTAGGCATTAGCTCATCTTTGTTGATATTTAAATTTTTAATATCTTTAGATATGGTTGCCTATCCTACTGCCCCCACATCCCTTTACCGAGCCCCTGTAGAGTTTGAGGGACAGTTGTATGAGTTTACCAACCCGCGCTTCCTTCCATGATATTCGTGAGGTATACGTCAATGTTATGGATAGATATAGGCTCGCCTGCAGGTCGCTTTGCTTATCACTTCATTGCGATATACGTGAAGATTGGAGGACTTCTAATAGGTCCTTTGCCGTATCCAGAGGACAGTAGCAGCGACGAGGATGGCAGAGGTAGGGAGTAGTTCAGGGAGCTGGAAGATGGGATATTTTTGGGCACGGTCTTGGCACTTTTTGGGATAGGACCTTTGCAAATAGGTGATTGATGATGTCGGTAGTTGTGGGGGGTGCAGTTATGGTGGCAGTGATGATAGTTGATGGGAGTAGTATATCCTTTTGACCTCCCAGTTGTAGCCCGATGAAAATCACCCACGTACAATTTTTAAAGATAAGAAATGAAAGTATGATAGTTTGTTCTTCTTTGGCGTCCATCCATTACTGTATTTTCTATTTGATTTTATACTTTTGGCTTCTGCTTGTGTTATAAGTAAAAAGATTGATAACCCACGTTAGTATGTGGCGGACTGGGACATCACACTCGATGCCAACGAGGTCGACCGTTTCCGGCCTCAAATAAGTTCCTGACAATCGGCAGAGGAAGAAAGAGATAAAAAAAAAAAAAGAACAGAAAAAAGAAGAAAATTATAAAATTGTAAAAATTATCTATGTTAATGCCAATCATTCCTTGTAGGATGGTTGCTGCTAACTAGACTTAACGTCAATGTTTTTCAGCTATGCCAAAGGAAGCTGGAAGATTATTCTTCCCTCTTCTCAAAGAGTCTAGGAGAAAGCTATGGTGAAAATTCGTTATTCAACTTCACCACATCGAATGCTTCTTCTGTCCTTTGCCCTCGAGAAAGCTGGTCTACATTTTGCAGGGACATCCATCATGGCATTCCTATCGACCTTCCGGCATTGTGACAGTGACAACATTGCATGTGTTGGATTCTTCCTTAACGAAATATGCACACGAGGTATCTGAACTTCTCTCGATGAAGAAACTGGGCTCTTTCGGTAGTGGCAAGGTTGCTCCTTCATTTGCCAACATGAACACAACACTAGACATTGTCGGCCTATCTTTAGGAAACTTTTGGACACATAACAAGCCCACCTGAATGCATGTCTCCGCTTGAGATACAACGAAAGAGGCACGTTCAAATTCATCAATAAGTTCCATAGCCCTCCCTGCACTCCATAGAAGCCATGCCTAAAAAAATTTAAGCTACTCATGATCAACCACTATCCGTGCATTGAAAAAGAAAACACGTCTAGGGGAACATTGAAAGAGTGAGATGAGGTTTTAAGAGAAACGAAATATCTGATCATGTTTAGCCAAAAAGGAAATGGCAAGTCTTAACAATTCTTTACCACTTACGTGCCCAAGAAGGGTGTGATGATGATCAGGATGCTGGAATCCTCTATTCCTTTTGCTACTTACTATCTCTAACAAAAGCACGCCAAAACTAAAAACATCGGACTTCACAGAGAACTTTCCATCAAGGACATACTCTGGGGACATGTAACCGCTGCATCAAGCAAATTAGGCTTTAGTGTCTCCAAATACTGATGGATAGTGCACTGTTCAAATGAATTAAGATGAGACTTACTATGTACCAACTATTCTTCTTGTCTCTGCCTCTGTATCATCTCCTCGAAAGATCCTTGCTAGGCCGAAATCTGAAATCTTTGGATTCATGTCAGCATCTAACAAAATGTTACTTGTTTTTAGGTCTCTGTGGATCACTTTTAGTTTCGAATCCCGGTGGAGATAGAGAAGTCCTCGGGCGATTCCTAAAACAATGTCAAATCGCCTTTTCCATGCCAAAGAAGAGCTCCTATCATGCTCTGCATACATTCAACCCCATCAAAAACTAATTAAGTTGTTGGCGTTCAGCAACCCCATAAAAAATGAATTAAGTTTTTAGCGTTTAGCTATATTTTATGGCGAAGGTATCAATGGACATAAACAAAAGCATAAGGATTCGAGTGAAACGCGACTAAGAAAGATAAAGTGGTTCTGACCAAAAATGAAATAATCCAAGCTTTTGTTTGGCATATACTCATAAATTAACATTCTTTCTTCTCCCTCAATGCAGCAGCCAACAAGCCCAACAAGATTCCGATGCTGAAGTTTTGCAATCAAAAGGGCTTCATTCATAAACTCATCAGGACCTTGTCCGGAATATTTTGCCAGCCTTTTTACTGCTACTTCTTGACCTGTGGAAAGAATTCCCTGCATGTATTTTACTTAGTGTGACCTCCGTAGTTATTTGAACTGGCTAATTTATAACTCGTTACCTTGTAAACAGAACCGAAGCCGCCTGCTCCTAGCTTGTTTGTTTGAGAGAAATGGTTGGTAGCAGCAGCAACGGTAGCGAAATCATATAATGGCAAGTCAATGTCATCCATCCCACTTGGCAAGCCTACAAGGGATGTAAATTAGTTTCTCAAGCCATACCATAAACTCCACAAGGAAAAAAAAATCCGGAATTTGAGCAAATGAAGTAAGGAAAAGGTATTTAGCTTACCTCGGCTTTTCATTCTTCTTTTCCAGATTATGCTCAATGCTGTGCCCACAATAAGCAATCCTGAAATGGCTGAAGCCATGGTGATAGTCACCAGTTTCTTGGATAGACTGCGGATTGAACCTGGCATACAGGAAGAAGTTAAGCAACTAATTTCAGAAAGAGTTCATCTGTAAGCTAACGAATCAATCTCCACTAGAGAAACTTTTAGATTAGAAATAAATTGCAAGAGACAGAACGATAGTTCAGTCTAACATTGATAAGGACAAATCGATGTAATGAAAGAGTGAGACAAGAAAATGGTTAAACCAACTAGTCAATGCAGAATATTTACCTAATTCTGAGGCAGGTAGCCGTACGAAGAGATATTGGCCATAACCAACACTGTCAATTTCCTTAATATCAATGAGATCGCCAAACCACATTAAGCAGCCTGCTCCTCTAACATCTGAATTAGCATAAGCCATGCAAGAACAATTCTTTAGACACTCAACCTTGCATTCTTTAAGGTTCATACTCTTGAATAGTTGGAAATCTATAAGGTCAGGTAATTTCACATGCGAAAGTTTCATAAAACCCTCTCCACGAGAACAATTCAATGGAACTTTTCTTATGCACCCTCCTGTCGAATTGAGCATGTCCCACTCTTCTTGTGACCTGGGCATAAAACCCTGCAAGCAGAGACATCTTAGGCTTCGGTTAACTCAGCACACGCCATTGGTGCCACAATGTCCATAGTTGTCACAAGGGTTGTCAGGGACCGAGAAAGTTAGATCCCACTTCGTGCTTCCACTCTTCAAGAGAAGAGTCTGTACAATTCCATCGGGGCTTAATGTAAATTTGGCAGTGATATCGTCCTTAAAAATTTCAATCGCAAAATAGGCAGCCGTTTCGTTGTGAATAAAGATGGTTTTAGCAAGGGGACTCGACACCTTGGATGTACCGCCGAGTCCAACTCCATTCCATGGTCCAGACCGATGAACTTTGACGGAACCATTGCTGACCATTTCAAGTTGAGGTAAACCTTCGATTTTGTATTTAAGTGTATAGTCTCCAGGGGAAGGATCATCCGTGCTTCTCCAAGAAGTCAGATGACGTTCCAAGCCAGTTCTAAAGTTCCATCCCAATGTCATACCGACCAAAAACGTGTCTGATGGGTAATCAAAGCTCTGCCATGAGTAGTCAGCGGAATCTAAACTGTTGCGTTCTTTAAGAACAAGGTTACCAGAATCAAGGAGCTGTGCAACTGGGTTTCTGAGAGCCTTGGTTGAATTCGTCGACCAAATGATGCTATTTGCTCGGTTCAGAATAACAAGTTCACCTTCATTGCTTATTTTCAGAGTACCATTTGAATCGGTGAGTGGATTGTTCCTGTTAGCAACCCAAACCGCCGTTTCGGGACTGACCACGAACCATATCCCCAGGTAACTATTCTTTGAGCTTCCGGCAGAGAAGAAACCGAGCTCGAACTTTCGGCCCGGGGAAACCAATGTCTCTCCCTCTCTAATAGATTGAACTGAACTCAGGGTGTCGGCTGTATTGGATAGGGGCAGTAATGATAGAACAATGATGGAAGTGCAGAAAAAGCTGAAGATGGAAGGATCTGCCATTGCAAACCCTTCTGTTTGATCTACGAGATGAAGTAAATAACTAGATAAAAGATTCGAGCTTTCCTCAAAGTAGCATAACAGGAAGAGATATAGATGACAGACACCTTTGTTTGGTGAAGTGCAAGTCCTTGGAGTTCCTCATTGGATTGAGGTTGGTCAAACAAGAAGACCGATTACGCAAATGTACGGAAATTGGTCTCCAACCTTACCGTAGCCTTCACGTACCAAATCCAAATGACAGGATTTTTTTTATATAAATTCTATAAATATTAACTGCCTTATTATTTGGATACAATGCGCATCCCAAAAGCATATAATTTTAACATTTTTTCATATTTTTTATTATCATCTCATGTGCAATCATTGTTTTAGGAAACACATCCAAATTTATAGTCCATTCATTTCATAGAAAATATCATGTTTCCAAAAATTATTTTCTAGGAAGTCGTTTTCCAAGAAAATGACTATATTTTCTAGTGTTCGGCTAAAACTTGAAATTTGAGTGGAAAATGTTTTTTTATCATTCGTTAGCTAATTTGATTTTTTGGGAAAAATTGCCCCAAAAAAATTGAATTTTAATATTTTTAATTGACCCAAAAAAATAATTTTATTTTTTATATAATTTTTAAAATTGAATTTTTAATTATTTTTATTTTTAAAAATCGAATTTTTATTTTTTTCCTCCCCTCCTTATTCCTCCTTCCTCCTCCTTCCTCTACTGCCACATGCCTCGACGTGGCTAGCGGCCCAACATTCGATCAAGATGCAATCACCAGATCAAGCGAGCTCGAGGCTTGGCCGATCCAAGCGAGCCGCGAGCTCGTCGGCCAAAGGATTTGGCTTGCCTGGATGGGGTGAGCCATGAGCTCGTTGACACGATCCAAGTGAGCCCAAGGCTCCACCGAGGCTAGTGAGCTCATGGCTCGCTAGATTCGGCGAGCTTGAGCCTCACCTTCATGGAGTCTGGCCTTGGGTGAGGCTGGAGTTGGCCTGTGGCCGGTTGTTGGCTACTGCCGTGGCCCACGATTGGCCAAGGAAGAAGAAAAAGAAAAGGGAAGAAAAGAGAAAAGAATTAAAAGCTCAATTTAAAAAAAGAAAAAAAGAAAAAAATAAAAATAAAGAAGAAGAGGGAAAATAAGGAAAATAAAAAATAATTTGAATTAAAAAAAAAAAGGAGGAGGAGAGAGTGAGGGCTTATGAGGGTGTGAGATAAGGGAGATCAAATGAGAAAAATGTTTTCCACTTTTCAAAAGTGAAAAACATTTTCCCATAGTTTAGAAGACATTTTCCCTTCATGGAAAATGTTTTCCCAAAGTAATTGATTTTCCATGAAACGAATGCTAGAAATTTAGAGAGCATTTTCCCGAAAGTTATTTTTTGTGAAACGAACACAACCTTAACGAACACAACCGTAATTGATTATTTTAACAAATTCAAAATGCCTAGACACATACCTACTCTTTTTTTTCCTAGATAAGGAAATATTGTCTCAACTCACTTGTCAATATTATTATATCTTTAACCTAGAATTGCGAAGAAAATAGTAATATTTGGATTGGGGCTTTAATCCATTAGAAAGGGGAAAAAGGAGAAAAGGTGAGACATGAAGAACAAACTCAAAAAGTAAAACAGAAGACAAGAAAAAAACTTTTAATTTTTCTTTGACAGCAGTGTTCACACCGCCCGGGAGAAAAAGAAAGATGGACCCAAGAAGTCAAAATCAAGTCACTCTTGTTTTTTACTACCCGTCTCTTACGCCAAATTATTGTCCAATTCAAATTTAATTGACTTTAGTCTTCCGAAAAATACGGAGTTGCGGAATAAAAAGAGAAGAAATTGGGAAAAAAGGGATAGAAAGTGAATGCTATGGGTTATACTTTTCGAATTAAGAAATAGAAAGTGAATGCTATCGAAAGTTGAAATTTTGAGTGGGTGCCTCACCCTCCATTATGGTTCATTATGTAGTTTACCCAAGAACTACGAAAGGATGCTAAGTCTGAGCAACAATGTTAACATAATTGTACCAGCCGTCAAATTCTTATTGGAATATTGGACAATGAACATTTTGTCTGAGTAAACACTAATTACACTTTTTTTCAATTCTCCATCATCAACACCACCAGTAAAAGAGTTGTATCTACGAAATAACAAGTGAAATTTATCGGAGTAAAAGTCTCAAAAAGTCAATCTAATTAAGGCGATGATCGAGTTAGAATTATCACACACATCTTATCGATTTATTTATTGTGTTGCAACAATCGATTATTAAATTCATGCTACATGTATCGATAGTGATTTCTACACGAGGAAAATGATTTTTTTTTTACCTCTCGTTTGGCTGCTAAAGTATCACCTAATAATCGATAGTCACGCCATTAAGTAAAGCCGATTTTCTTCAAGTCAAGAAATAAAATAAAATAAAATAGAAAAAGAAGGCGGATCTTCATCGTACATGATGGGATCTCAAATCTATCTAAGTCATTGGATTAGGTTGTTTCCGTGTGATTTGGGCAAGAAGATACCGTCATACTTTCTTTAAATTTCTTAATCAACTGACTCGAAGAGGAAAGAGCCAAGGATGCAAACTGCATGTCCCACCCTCCAACTTCGCGTTCACGACGTGCAAACTTTTTCCATGTCACTGTCGATTGCCCTCTTACTACACTAGACATGGCTACCTTAATTTCTGCTAACGTACAAGCTAGTAAGAATAAAGGAAAGAAAGAGAGTGTGTTTTTCACGGCATCTTTACAAAGATGTCAATCTTTTCATAGAATGAAAATCGTCCAACCAATAATCGTAAACACATCGGATACATGTTCAAGAAGGTAAGGTTGCGACTTGCGAAATTTGCCTGGACAACTGGCAGATCAAATGGTGGCAGTCAGGTCGCGCTCAAGGACTCGGACTTGTAGTAGACGTACGACTCAATGTCACCGTAGGAAAAAAAAAATGCCACTGTAGGATGTCTTCATATTCTCGTTAGGGTTTGCAACCTGAAACCGGACCACCCAGTTACCGGACAAGTTGGTGAGCGTTGCCAAGTTAGACTCGGAACACGGGGAGTGGGAACTGGAGGACGAGCCATATGGTGAAGCACGGTGCCGATGATGATGAAGAGGGCGATCATCGCCACCAGGAAGCAGCGGAGGAAGGTGGTGTGCTTCTCCCGAGGGCTGTAGTACTGGTAAGCAATGTATTGAGGAAGTAAGGGCAGGCAGTGTTGTACACTGCAATAGAGGATAGCTTGTGACGCCCAAAACGTCATGCATGATATGTGTTTTTTATAATAATATTCTCTTTTTAGTATGCGGAAGTGTAATCAAATATTTTCAAAAATTCCTTTTACAAAGAAAGTCGTACAAGTATAATTAACGTACTTATACTTCTTTTATTTATACCACACTTTAGGTTCACAACTTTACTATATTACGAGCAAAATATAAATGTATGGATAGGGGTTGGGGGGACCTATCCCCTATTATACTTCAAAAATCTGCCCAAACAAATGTTCAAACTGATGTCATGGATCGGTAACATTTCCCTCTGCTATGTCACCACCATCATCAAGGTCGAAGTGCCTCAACAAACTCACTATCCAGGTCCTGGTGCCAAACAACGAATATATAGGGAATCCACTCCATGAAACCTCTTATATCAACCTATACAGTAGAACTACACTTGATATATACTATTCAAGACTCAAGTTCAAATACACTTTCAGAAAGCCCTTCGTAGTGCATAAAAACTCTATAGTGCAAAGATTGAGGGGTGTCCATCCTGCACATTTGAAAAATAAAGGAATGAAAAATCCCCTTACCACTTCTCTTGGTACAAGTAAAGAGAATGCATAAGAATTCAGTAAATGTGATAAAAACATGAGTAGATTTAACCTTTTCCCATTTTCATATACCATAGTAATCGTCATTCAACAGTATTTCCATCCAGACTCATGTGACACGGCCTAAGGACGAGCATGATCCAAGACAGTACAAAATGATAGGCTCGCGTCCCACACAAGGGCCAGCCCACGAGCTGCCCATGAATGACCCATGATCAATGCATGAGTTGACCCATGAGTAACATGAGCCGGCCCATGCGCAATACAGGACAAGTTCGTTTGTCATTAAGTTCCATGTGTTAGGCATCGTGTCAAGCGACCCTTTGGGTTCCTTATGAGCTGATCCCGCTGAACCATGGAAGATGTCCCTTGGGCTTTAGGGCCTCCCCACGCCTTAGGGCCTCTAGAGCTGCATGTAGCCTTGTAATGATTGTACATATTTAAACACGACCATTGGATTGGGAGGGAATCAATGGCTGAGATCAAACCCGTTCATGTATAAATAAGGGGACCCTCCCCCTTTAGATGTACTCTCTTGTTTACGAGCAATACAATTGTGCTTCACTCCATACTTTGTTCTTGTGAGCTGAGAGCGTGCAAGGCTGACTTGGAATTGTAATCCTAAGGCCGTAAATGTGTGTGATCGTTCAGAATTGACCGACCCGTGACAAGTGGTATCAGAGTGTTTGTTCCAAGTGCAATGGTCGATCCTCGTGTTGATGTCCCGGTCATTCAAGGCATTAACCGAAACGATCGTGGACGATTGGCCGAGAAGACCACCTGGTTGAAGAAAAACCGTGTTGTCTCGAGCTTGAGGGATCCAAAGGGTAATTTGGAGAATCGAATGGTCCTAGAGGACATTGTCATGGATGTCCAAGCAATGGTGGATGACCTAAACCAAACCGTCGAAGGAGCGGAAGCTGGTAGGGAGGAGTTATTGATCGAAGGGTAAGAACTCAAGGCCGGCATGGGAGAGCTCCATGTCGAGGTGCTGGGGTCCCTCATGCATGAGCTACAGCAGTGGGATGAGACCGAGGAGGTCGCGATGGCAGCCATGCATGCGGAAATAGTCAAGCTGAAAGGCAAACTCGCCGAGGTTGAGGCTACAAGCGTGAACGGCGAGGTCATCGTGCATGTAAATCCACGAACCAAAGCAGCCAAGCCAAGAGAGTTCAAGAGCTCGTGGGTGGCCAAGGATGTGGACAACTTCCTGTGGTACATTGAACGATACTTACAGGGCATGGGAATCAACGATGACTTATATCAAGTAAACACCACATCAATATATTTAGTTGATAACGCTTTATTGTGGTGGCGTTGTCAGTCGGATAATAGGTATGGTGACCCTATCACGACATGGGCTCAGTTCATTGAGGAATTTCAATGAAACTATTATCCTGCATACGCAGAGGAGGAAGCTCGCAATGAACTCAAGCGCATAGAGCAAAAGGGTAGAGTCTTCGACTATGTGAAACGATTCTCGGAGTTGCTACTCCAAATTCCGTTCATGAGTGAGACGGAGGCGTACCACCAATTCATGAACGGACTCAAGCCATGGGGCAAGTAAGAGTTAAAGAGATGCCATTCGATGGATCTTGTGATGGCGACATCCGTGGCTGAGTCCCTTATGGAGTACAAATTGTCATGCACAATGAAATCCGACTCTTGTCCAAAGGATAAGGCCAATGGTGGAGGAGAACGAGGAAGATTTAATCGATTGAATGAAGGCAAACAACCAATGGCTACCCTTAGGACCCAATCAGCGAGTGGATGGCGACAAAGAAAGGTATGCACATACAAATGTTTCTTCTGTGATGGCCCTCATATGGCTCGTGATTGTCCCAAAAGAGGTAAACTAGCAGTCTCATGTAAAGAGGATGAGCTGTGAGAGGAGGCGCGGCTAGGTTCGTTGCATATTCTTGGTTCAATCAAGATCAAGAAGGTGAAGGAACCCAAAGGAATGCTGTTTGTGAATGTGAAGATCGGAGGTACTACAAGGAGGGCGCTCGTGGATACCAGGGTGTCCAGCCTCTTCATATCTCAAGAGGCAATGAAGAAGCTGAATCTTCTGGTCGAGAAGAGGAGAGCTGGTTGGCTCAAAATGGTGAACTCCAAGGAAGTCCCAACTCACAGCGTGGCTAGGGACGTAGAGCTCCACCCTAATTAGTGGTCCAGCAAGGAAAACATTGAGATAATCCCCCTTGACGACTATGATTTCATGCTAGGTCTTGGATTCATTGACAGGATCAATGCAAGCGTGATGCCCTTCATGGTTTATATATGCATCCTAGACAAGTGGTGCTAATGCATGGTCCCGATCTAATGTGAGTTGGGACGCGAGAGAAAAATGCTATCAGCCATGCAGCTGTCAAAGGGAGTAAAGAAGGGCGAGGTGACTTTCTTGGTAGCATTGAAGGAGGAGGACATGGAAGAAAGGGATACACCGAAGGAGGTGACCCGAGTCTTGACGCATTCCAAGATGTGATGTCGTTTAAGTTGCCCAAGAAGCTGCCCCTTTAAAGGGAGTAGATCATCGGATCAAGCTTATGCTCGATGCTCAATCTCTGGCCATGTCACCCTATTGCATAGCGTCGCATGAGTTGGAGGAATTGCAAAAACAACTCAAAAAGTTGCTTGACGTGGGATATATTCGGTCGTCCAAGGCTTCATTTGGTGCCTCGGTATTGTTCCAAAAGAAGTATGATGGATCCCTTCGTATGTGCATAGATTATCGACCCCTAAACAAGCTCACCATCAAGAATAAGTACCCAATCCCCCCAATTGCGGACTTGTTCGATTAGCTTGGGGAAGCCTGATGGTTCTCCAAGCGTGATTTTTAATTGAGATACTATCAAGTTTGGATTGCTAAAGGGAATGAGCTGAAAATCGTGTACGTGACTCGTTATGACTCGTACGAGTACCTCGTCAGGCCTTTTGACTTGACAAATGCGCCGGCCACGTTTTCTACCCTCATTAACAAGGTACTCCATCCATTCCTTGATTAGTTTGTTGTGGTTTACCTTGATGACATTGTTGTGTATAGCCGGACGCTTGAGGAACACATCAAACACTTGAGGCAAGTTTTTCAAGTCTTGTGAGAAAATGATCTGTATGTGAAGTGTGCGAAATGCACTTTCATGCAAAATGAAGTCCCTTTCCTTGGGCACATTGTCGAGGGTGGACGAGTGTGGATGGATGCGGCCAAGACCCGTACCATTATTAAATGGGAGCTGCTGACCAAAGTGACAGAACTGAGATCCTTCCTTGGTCTCACAAATTATAATCGATGCTTCATCTGGGGATATTCGAGCCTCACTGTGCCACTCACGGACACGTTGAAGAAAAAAAAAGACCATGTGAGTAGACGAATTGGTGTCAAGAAGCGTTCTATTGGTTGAAGTGAGCCATGAACGAAGAGCTTGTGCTCATGCGGGCTAACCATGCCAAGCCATATAAGGTAGAAACCGATGCCTTTGATTTTGCTATCGGTGGTGTCCTTATGCAGGGTGGACACCTGGTTGCCTTTGAGTCTTGGAAGTTGAACGATATGGAACGACGATACACGGTCCAAGAGAGAGATGACTGCAGTGGTGCATTACCTTTGTACATGGAGGCACTACCTCTTAGGATCCCGATTCGTTGTAAAGACCGATAATGTGGCCACGAGCTACTTTCAAACACAAAAGAAGTTCAACCCAAAGTAAGCTCAGTAGCAAGATTTCCTGACCGAGTTCGATTATGTGCTG
The DNA here is from genome assembly GCA_017140165.1 of Eucalyptus shirleyi. NCBI lineage: Eukaryota > Viridiplantae > Streptophyta > Magnoliopsida > Myrtales > Myrtaceae > Eucalyptus > Eucalyptus shirleyi. Next base: position 9,748,921 of record CM029455.1, read on the forward strand.
GAATATAAGCCCGGGAAGTCCAACTCCGTGGTTGATGCCTTGAGTTGAAAGTTGGAGCTAGCTAGCATGACGAGTCGACCCAATTGCCTGTGGATTGATCATATCAAGGAAGGGCTCAAGCACAAGCGAATGGCCTAAGCTATCCTTCGATACACACGAGAGGGTAAAACGAGGCGATTCTAGTGTGAGGACGACCTCCTTTACACCAAGGGACAACAATTCTATGTGTTGCTCCACGGGAAACTCAGTACGGAAGTGATGCATAAGTGCCATGATTCCAAATAGGCGGGTCATTCGGGAATCCATTGTATCATGGCACTCATTGAAAATCAATACTATTGGCCACACATACAAGATGACATTGAATACTACATGCTAACATATCTTGTGTGCTAACAAGACAAGATAGGGCAACGGTCATTGGCAGAGCTCCTTGAGCCATTGCCTATCCTAAAACGTCCATGGGAGAGTGTCTCCATGGACTTCATCGTAAATCTACCAAAGTCTGAAGGATCTTGGACTCTCATGGTCATCATGGATCGTTTCTCCAAGTACGTGACGTTTGCGACAGCCATAAAGGATTGCCTAGCCAAAGAAGCAGTCAAGCTATTCCTCAAGCACGTTGTCAAGTATTGGGGCATATAACGCACGATCGCGAGTTATCACGATCCTTGATTCATCAGGCGGTTTGGGACCGAGCTCTTCAAGTTGCTAGGGTCCAACCTCAACTTCTCCACGAGCTCGCATCCCCAAATCGATGGTGAGATGGAGAGGGTGAATGTGCTCCTAAAAATCTACCTTCGATACTACATGAGTAACACACAAGTGAACTGGACACAGCTGATCGATGTGGCCCAATTCTAATACAACTTGTAGTGGAGTGAGTCCATGAACCAGAGCCCATTTGAGATCATGACCAGGCAACAACCGCTCACAACAAGGACGATTACCCCGGGGGTATCGAGAAAGTAGTCCCTATGCATACAAGTTTGCAAAAGAATGGGATGAACACGTGAACTTGGCGTGGGTGTGCCTACATAGGGCCACTAAACATGTGAAGAAGTGAGTTGACAAGAAGTGACGGCATGTGGAGTTCCAGGTTGGAGACTTAGTGTTGGCCAAGCTTCACTTGGTCCTTTGATATCGAGGCTTGCACAAAGGGCTGATTTGTCACTACGAAGGTCCCTTCCGAGTGCTCTAGCAAATCGAGAAGGTTGCATACAAGTTGGACTTACTGGCCAAACTCAAGGTACACAACGTGCTCCACGTGAGTATGCTCAACCATTTCCATGCAGATGAGGAGGACCTAGACCGAGGCGTATCACAACACGCACCCCTCGGTGCCAAAACCTCGAATGATCGGGAGGTCGAATGCATCATGGCTGATCGAGTCATTCGAAAGAGGTATTTGTTGGAGAAATCTTCTTGAAATATTTTGAAGCTGACAAAACGTTTCCATAAGTCTAGTCTGAAGGTTTGCAGACTCTGCTATTTAAAGTCTGAAGACCTCCGGACAGCCAGACTCAAGACTCAAAGTCTATCCTCATTGACAGTTTCTAATCCGTTGAAGAAAGGCTATTTAGAACTGGATGTTTCACCATGGATGTGACCTTATCGACTGGAAAAGATCTCTTGGCTGGATATGACATAACGGAATCCTTTATTTGATCGTGATTGATTTGGAGATTAAGGATCCGATGATTGGCGAAATATTCTTGGAAGGTTCTACTTATGGAAACCGAGATCCTGATTGTATGGGCGAAACAGGATTGATGGCCTATCGACATGTTCCTTTAATAACTCGAATGATCTTCGTAATTGATTCTGTCCAACGGGAAGATTGGAAGAATTCCTTTGGTAAGTGCCAACGGGTATGATGGCATAAAGGAGTATATAAGGAAGACGTTCTAGTTGTTCGAGGTGTACGATAGAAGAATTCCAAAGTCTAAAGCTCCTTGTTTTTATTCAATTCATTTGAGCGAAAACTTGTACGCAAAAGAGTGTTTATATTCGTGAGAAACCTTGAGGAAGTGTGGTAGAATATCTACACTGTGGAATCAAGGAAGAACTGTGCTGTAACATCTCTTTTGTTCATAGTGAAATCCAGCCGGTGGGCTGTCAGTGCGGAAGAGTGGACGTAGGCTTAGGATAAGCCGAACCACTATAAACCTTGTGTTAATTTTCTCTTCCCTACTCTTTACTTTACTTTGATCGTAATTCATTTTGTTAATCAAAAGAGAACTTCCTTTCTATCGTTTGCCTAGTATCGCTGTGGTATCTCGAGAAATTGTTTTTACACCTATTCACCCCCCTCTAGGTGCTTATACTAGCTATCTCAATTGTGCCCCAAGAAGGGAATACTTGGTTCGATGGAAGGGCCTTCCGGAGAGTGAAGTGAGTTGGGAACCCTCCGAGACTCTGTAGTAGTTCAAGAAACACATTGATGCATTCCATGCCATAAGTGCGACGAGGGCGTCGCTTGAATAGGTGGGGGAAATTGACACGGCCCAAGGACGAGCATGATCCAAGACCATCCAAGATGATAGGGCTGTGTCCTACATAAGGGCTAGCCCATGAGCTGCCCATAAACAACTCATGATCAATACACGAGTCGACCCATGAGTAATACGAGCTTGCCCATGCGCAATACAAGATAAGCTCGCCGGCCATTCAATTCAGTGTGTCAGGCATTGTGTCAGGCGACCATTTGGGTTCCCTATGAGTTGACCTTGTTGAACCATGGCAGACGTCCCTTGGGCTTCCCCACACCTTAGGACCTCTTGAGCTGCATGTAGTATTGTAATGATTGTACATATTTAAACATGACTGTTGGATCGGGAGGGGATCAACGGTTGAGATCAAACCCACTCGTGTATAAATAGGGGACCCTCCCCCTTCAGATGTACTCTCTTGTTCATGAGCAATACAGTTGTGCTTCACTCCATACTTCATTCTTGTGAGCTGAGAGCATGCAAGACTAACTTAGGATCGTAATCCTAAGGCCGCACGGGTGTGTGCTCATTCAAAATCGACCGACTCGTGACACATGCATACGACACAACATTTTTCCAACACAAATAGTCAATTTAAACAATGTTTGATTCTTCACATGGTCATGCGCATCTCAACCTATGAGGCATCTCGATTCCAAGACATCCCGCAGCATTTGTCCATGGGGCATTCTTACTTATGGGACATCTCTACTCTTGAGGTATCCCAACACACGGGGCATCGTTATGCACCACTATATCGGTGATGTAAGCACATTAATTTCATTTAAGCCATGATATATGCATATAAGAATAAACATGTTTCTCAACTCAATTTAATGCATCAATTAAGTAATTAAGTAAGTAATAATCTTTAGCCACATTATGATTGTTAGAATATGAATAGTTGATGGATACATTTTGAGTTTGAACTATAGTTATATTCTGCTCATTAAAGTCTGGACAATTAAGTAGGTACATTCAAACTTTGTTAAAGCTAATAAAACAAAAGAACAAGTTAAAAAAATAAGTAGATTTTGACTTAGTAAAATATGGTGGAACGAAATAGTAGATTTGAATCGAAATTCTAATAGAATGAACGAACAAATTCTGACTCCAAATTCTGTTAGAACAAATAGAGTCTGACTCTAAATTATGCTAAAACGAAGTAGAATGAACACATAAGAGATCATCAAGGCAAATATGATAGAATGAATAGAATTTGACTAGTTAAATTCTTACAGAACAAGCATAATGAATAGATTCTGACTAGAAAAATTCTAGTAGAACGAAGCAAAACAAACATATTTGACTAGGTAAATTCTGGCAGAACGAAATAGAACAAACATATTTTGACTAAGTAAATTCTAGCAGAACGAAGTAGAACAAACATGCAAGAGGTCATCAAGACAAATATGACAGAACAAATAGATTCTGGCTAGCTAAACTCTAGTAGAACAAACATATTCTAACTAGATAAATTTTGGCAGATCAAGCAGACGAACTGATTTCGACTCTTAATTTTGATAGAATGAAGCAAAATGCACATGTAAGAGATCATAAAGGCAAATATATCAAAACAAATAGATTCTGACTAATTAAACTCTAGCAGAATGAAGCCAAATGAACAGATTCTAACTAGTTGAATTCTAGCAGTATAAGCAAAATAAATATATTCTGACTAAATAAATTCTTGTAGCACAAACATTTTGACTAGGTAAATTTTAATAGAACAAAGCAAAATGAATATGCAAAAGGTCGTTAAGGCTATATAACAACCACTATACCCATAACATGCACATTAAAGTTTCACTTCTCAATCAACCAACCAAGTTAAAGTGTTAAGTAGATTGAACCAATTTAATGCCTAGAAACTTCATTTACCTCAAAAAAATGCAAACCGCTGATTGTCATTATGACCTTGTTGTTCTTAGGAAAGAAAGTTTATTTCTGTAATTCTAGGATTGAAAGGTAAGAATAACACATGAAAATTTCTTTTGAGGTTTTTTGCAAATTGAAAACGGTTCTTATGGCCAAAGTAGAAGAAGTGTTATTAAAAACTTACTCGGCTAAGATGATGTCTTCAATGCTAGGTGGAGGGGTACACGTGTTTTACAAATTTTAGGTGGTATTTTCTCAAAGCTTTGCTTAATACATGTCTAGGTGGAAAAAACTTAAAAGATGACTATTTGAAGTAACCATGGCTTAAATCCAAGACGTCAAGCTTAGCCATGAGATCTCCTCTTGAGAGAACACTTGGCCATGCATGAGATAATGCAAGGACAAGTGGCAAGTATGTGGCGTAACATGAAAAGCTTGTGGGCAATTAGGAAAAGGACAAAATCCTTCTTTCCTTTGCGCCAATAGTGATGTTAATTATCCATAAATACTAATTAAGTAGATTTTAAATAGATAATACTACCCATTAACAACTAAGTTGATAGTAATCAATTAATTTATTCTACTATTAACGCACACATCAACATTTATCAATTCAACTCGACACGTCGGACTCAGGATGATTACATTTATGGAAAATTATCCACTGCATCTTACGAAATTCATGATTCAAATAAAATTTCTACGTATCCATCCAAATTTTAAGGTAATTAATACTTAACTTTATAATCTAAGTATTATTTTTTAATATAAAAAATTATGAATGTCACACAATAATTAATACGAAAATTCGAGATGTCATATAGCTGGAGTAGGTTCCTCTTGATGGGGTGGTAGAGAGTAATTGGCGATTAGGGGTATGGAATTATCGGTCATGTCAAAGGAAGTTGGAAAATATTTCTACTCCTCCTCTCAAATTTTTCCCTTTTGTGGTGATGAGAGAGAGAGAGAGAGAGAGAGAGAGAGAGAGAGAGAGAGAGAGAGAGAGAGAGAGAGAGAGAGAGGCTTCCAATTTAATCTTAAATTTTTTAATTATACCAATTTATTGATGATTGGTCAATATAGTCATAAACCTTTTAACTGTACCAATTATTTCGATGATTTGTTGATTAAGTTCTAAAATTTTTAATGATTTGCCAATGCAGTCCTTTTGGTCAATTATCCAAATAGTAGGTTTATGACTAAATTGGCAATCATCAAAAGATTTAGGATAAAATTGACAAAATCAAAAAAATTATAACCGAATTGGTACAATTACAGTGTTTATGATAGAGTTGGGTGTCATTCATAAGATTTAGCACTTTTTAGATAATTATTACGAATTTCTTGAGAACAAGAAGGAAGTAGGGCTTAATTGCTTGCTATGCCCAATCTTGCTTTTCATATTTCCTCTCTCTCACTCCTTCCATGATTTAGGTTAAATTACGAGTCATGTAACTTTAATTAACCATGTAATAGAGCTCCAAAATATTTTAGCAAAGAGTTTTTGGTTTTACAATAACTAATGTTGCTGCTCTCTTCCAATTTGTAGTTAGGTTTTCCATTCCTCGGTTTCCTCTTGATTAGCACTGGCCAGAACAAATGATCACTAGAGATTTTATTTACGTATTGCTGCACTCTTCCATTTGTGGCTCTAAACCATCATTCCCACTTCTCCAAGAGTCTAGGAAAAAGCCATGGCAAAAATTTGTTATTCAACTTTACCACATCGTATGCTTCTTCTATCGTTTGTACTTGAGAAAGCCGGTCTACATTCTGTGGAGACATCCACAATGGCATTTCCATCGACCTTCAAGCAATGTGAACGTAACAACATTGAGTGTGTTGGATTCTTCCTTAACTAGATATGCGTCTGAGCTACCTGAACTTCTTTCGGTTAAGAAACCATCCTCTTTTGGCAGTGGCAAGGTTGCTCCTTCATTTGCCAACGTGAAGACAACACTAGACATCGTCAACCTATCTTCAGGAAACTTTTGGACCCATAACAAACCCACTTGAATGCATCTCTCTACTTGAGACTCAATGAAGGAGTTGCATACAGATTCATCAATGAATTCCATGGCCCCCCTTCACTCCATAGCAGCCATGCCTAAAATTTTTTATACTACTCATGATCAAGCACTGTCCGTGCATTGAAAAAGAAAACGCGTCTAGGGGAACATGAAAGAACGGGATGAGGTTTCAAGAGAAAAGGAGTATCTGATCCTGTTTAGCGAAAAAGGAAATGACAGGTCTTAATAGTTCTCTTCTAATTACGTGCCCAAGAAGGGTTTGATGATGATCAAGATGCTGGAATCCTGTATTCCTTTCGCTACTTAATATCCCTAACCAAAGCACACCAAAGATAAAAACGTCGGACTCCATGTCATCTCCTCAGAAGATCCTTGCTAGGCTGAAATATGAAATTTTTGTATACATGTCAGCATCTAACAAAATATTACTTGTTTTAAGATCTCTATGGATCACTTGAAGTTTCGAATCCCAGTGAAGATAGAGAAGTCCACGGGCGATTCTTAAAACAATGTCAAATCACCTTTTCCATGCTAAAGAGGAGCTCCACTCATGATCTGCACACACTCAACCCCATTAAAAGCTAATGAAGTTGTTAGCATTTAGCAAAATCAATTTTTGTTTGGGAGAAATGGTTGGTAGCAACAGCAACAGTAGCAAAATCATATAATGGCAAGTCAATGTCATCCATCCCACTTGGCAAGCCTACAAGGGATGTAAATTAGTTTCTCAATCCATACATCTCCACAAGAAAAAGAAAACGATCTGGAATTTGACCAGATGAAGTATGATAAAAGGTATTTTTAGCTGATCAGGCGGGGCAAGCCCTCATCGTCACTGGGCAAGGCTAGTGAAGCTTGGTCTCAACCGGCCATGGTGAAGTCAAGCCTCGCCCAATGATGGTGAGGGCTGGCCTCACCCTAACCTTGCCATGGCTAGGCGAGGTGAGGTGTTGTCGGCCCTAGTCTATGGCTAATCAGCCGAGGTTTGGCGTTCGGTTGGATGAGGAAGAAGGGAAGAAGAGGAAAAAAAAAAAACAGAGAAAGAAAGAAAATATAAAAAAAAAGGAAAAAGAATATAAATAATTAAATAAAATTTTAGAAATTAAAAAATTTCCGTGTCAGCATCCAAAATTGGCTGAACGGACTAAATTACCACAAATACAAAAGGTTTGGGACTCAATTGCCAAAAAAAAATTATGACTGAATTGGCACAATTGCAATGAATTTAGAACTTTTTTGATAATTCTGCTTCCAGATAAAATATATGCTTAGAAGATTATTTTAATCAATTGAAAACAAAGGAGACATAACATTTGAAAAATACCTACTTTTTTTTTTGAATACGAAATTATCTTGACTCGGTTGTCAGTATTTTTCTTTTATCTAATTTAGAATATAGAGGACACATAATTGGGAATTAAGAGTAACACGTGGATTGGTGCATGAATTGATAAGAATATCCACTTCGCCTATGGTTGGAGGGAAGTGAGTCTTGGGCCGATAAAATAGAAAAGGTAAGACAACCAAAATAAAACCTCAAAAATGTTTTTGTCAGCTGTGTTACCTTCATGCTCCCACGAAATTCAATAGTTCCTTGGGGGAGAAAAACATAATCCGATAATTACGGACACCACCTAGAAGGAAAAAAGGGAAAGGACACAAGAAGTCGTCAAATTTACGTCCAGATAAAATATTGCTTGACAATTATATTAATCAATTTAAAATGCTGGAGACATAACATTGGAAACATACCCTACTTGTTTTCTATGAAAAAGAAGACATTGTCTTGACCCAGTTGTCAATATTCTTCTTTCTCTAATTTAAAATTTAGAGGATGCATAATTGGGAAACAATTGTAATATTTGGATTGGTGCATGAATCGATAAAAGTATCCACTACGCCTATGGTTAGTGTCGAGTGGGGTTTGGGCCAATAAAAATGGAAAATGTAAGACATTAAAAAAAAAAAAAAACCTCAAAAGTGTTTTTGTCAGTTGTGTTACATTCATGGTGCCATGTAATTCAATAATTTTTAGGAGAAGAAAAAGGCAATCCGATAATTACGGGCACTGCCGGGAGGAAAAAAGGGAAAGCATACAAGGATTCGTCAAATTTACGTCCAAATAGAATACGCTTGACAATTATTTTGATCAATTGAAAATGCGGGAGATATAATATTCAAAACATACCTACTTTTTCACCTACTTTTTCTCTTTGAAAAAGAAGACATTATTTTGACCCGGTTGTCATTATTTTTCTTGATCTAATTTAGAATATAGAGGATACATAATTGGGAAATAATAGTAACACAAGAATTGGTGCATGAATTTGTTGATACTTAAATTTTAACTAAATACTTAGGATTAATTTACATAGAAAATTAGAGATCAATTTGACCCTAACAAAAATATTTTTTGCATCAATTACGTCTTAGTTTTTATTCGCATCCCTTAAGTTTGTTTCTTAAGTTTGATTTCTTTTTTTATTTCCCTTTTTTACCCTATTTTTGGATAAATAAATTTAAAAAATAATTAAAAAAAAGAAGAGAAAAAGGTTCTTATGGGGTTGGGCATGAAAGCCTAGCCCCTTCTTTTTTTTCTTCCGCGCGCGGCCCCCAAGCCCACTCCCTTTTTCCCTTGGCCTGGCCTCCCTCTTCCTTGTCTTCTTCCTCCTCTCTCTTTGCAACACACACGCATGGAAGCCGGATGCGTGTGAGGCTGGGTGGAGGAGGAGACGGCGACGCATGGCGCAGTAGATGGGGACACGCCTTCAATGCAAAGCAGAGGATGCAGGTGGGCGGCTGAGGCGACGTCGATCCTACCGCACCAAGGCCGGTTGGCGTGCCAAGAACCACTAGTTGAAGCTCCATCAACCGGCACCCCTCTGCCTATAAATAGGGCTTTCAACGGAAGGCCAAAGACCACGACGTCAAGAGAGATCAAAGGCAGCAAACTCCGAAAGCTTCCCCCAAGAGACTTTAGGGGAGGCTCGAGGTGAGCAGGCCGAGATTTAAGAGAGAAGCCGGAGGAGAGGGGCTAGGTGAGGAGGTTTTGGAGAGCGAGGATTGGTAAAGGCTAGATTTGAGGGTGTTTGATCAGATCTGGGTGATCGAACGCCATGTCGCCGACTTGCTACCGATCGCCGCCCTGCCGTCGAGTTTGTTGATCCCTCAACAATAATGAGCTGCTGTCCATCCCAATGATGTACTCAACAACCAACTGCGACCCCTACTGTGCTAAGCCATTAGTGCTCACCTCGTCGCCGCTGCTCAGCCACTGACACTGTCCCTGTGCCGGGCCATTGGTCCCTCGGGCCATGCCCCCGTACCTTGACATCGTCTGCATCAACACTTTGTCGTCGCCACTCAACACCTTGTCGTCGCCACTCGGCACCACCTGCATCAGCATTGCCTGCACCATCCTCGACAACCCTTCACGAGCCTAATCGTGTTGGGCTTGCCATTGGGCTTCCAAGCTCCTCTCGTCGTCCTTATGCTGAGCTAATCGCCACCACTCATCGCAATTGTCAAGTGCCGCGAAGAGACGGAGAAGGAAGTGACCTCATGTTGGGTCAAAGTCAGGTCGAATGTGGGTATCTCAGTCGGGTAGGGTTCGAGCCAATCTCGGCCAGCATGCATGGGCCGGTTGATTCTTAGGCTGGGCATTTCTTTTGATAAAGAGTGGGCTTGATTGGTTAGAGCTTGGATTGTTTAAAAAGAAAAACGAAAAAAGTTCCAGGCTCGGCCTGTGCTGCAAGCCCATCTGAGCATCCGGTGAACGATCCAGGTCGAACCCAATCTAGCAATTTGACCTGGGCCACTGGTTTTAACGAACCGAGACAATCTCAACCCGTGAATTTGACCCGGGTCATTTTTAATAATATAATATTATTATAATAAATAATAATATTTTAATAATAAAAATAATTTATTTTTCGGAAATAAAAAATAAAAAATATTTATATTTTTTCCTAAAAAATTAGAAAAAAGCCAAAAATGATTTATATTTTCAAAAAAAGATCAAAACTCCGAAAAATGCTTTTTATGTTAAAAAAGAAGAAGAAAAAGACCAAAAATGTTTTTCTCCACAAATGCATGGAAAAGTCCTTAAAAATCCGAAAAGTCTTAGGGTTAAACAAGATTAGGTACCGAAAAGGCATTAGTAATTAACTAGTGTAATAAAAACCCCAATCCTAGTTTCTCTAGTTACGCAGGAGTGAAATATTTCTCCTAGTATTTCGCTTGGGTTTCTAATCACCCACCTCGAATTGATTAGTGGCGACTCCTATTTAAAATTAACTTACAGATTAAAAACTTGAACCATAAGTTGTAAATTGATGGGTTTGGGAGAGTCTGGGCTAAGCCTAATAGACCTAGTCGAGCCATCAGTCTTCACAGGCGCTCGCACATATCGGGGCACCAAAAAAGAGGTCGTGACAGCTTGGCGATTCTACTAGGGAAATTTTTGTGGACTTAGCCCCCCCTTTTTTTATCTTGTTTAAACGCTTTACTAAAAGTATCTTAGAGATTATTTTTGATTTTGAAATAAATTGTTTTGTGATTAAAAACTGTTATGTATGTTTTAATGTTTTAAGCATTACATATGGCACACACAACTTGGCCAACGGATCTAGGCCGCCATAGGATATTTAGGATTGTGTCAAGAAATATACAGCTTTGAATGCGAGATTGTAATGTTGAGGTTGCCTTTCTTTTACCTGAATTTCTTTAGGTGGAGCCGAGGTTAGGAGGGTATGATGCCAACGTGAGATTGTGATGGACAGACACCCTCTTAATTTCTCTAAACCTTCTTAGCTAGACATCGAGCCGCACATATCATGTGTATGTTTATGTGATTGTCATTTTTTTGAAAAGCAAAGTGATTTCTTTACCTTTTTTACTCGGTCTTTTTTATTGGCCCATGGCAATTTAAGTCGGTTTTTCGGGTCCCGGTTTATATGCGATAGGAGGAGATGATATCCAGTTTATTCTCACCCCCAAAGCAGAGCTATTCAGATGGTAGGGTCAATTGGACCAATTTGCCCAGGAGCACGTGAAAGCTAAAGTTGATCATCTTCTATCATTGTTCTAGATTCTTGTTCATCTCGAAGTCCTACAGGCAATAGCACATTTTTGGTGCCCTAGGAATTCCACTTTTATGTTTGGTGAGTTCGAGCTAATCCCAACTCTAGAAGAATACAACATCATCATCGGATCTCGAGAGTAAACTTGTTAGGCCACCAACAGGTATTGACCCGTTGCGCGGGTTAGCGCAACTTTTAAGAATTGAAGTTCATGGAGTCGCGGACCCCTGGAGTGCCATAACTTGACAGAAATAGACACTTAAGTGCCATAATTTACGAAATGTACACTTAAGTACCAAAATCAGAGCAAAATGGATCACTTGAGTGCCAATCCGGCCAAAATCTGACCAAAATGCTAATATATCAATTTTCCGACGAAGCATGTGCAAAATGACGTCATTTTGGTGCTGACGTGGTAAAAAATTAATATAAAAATTAATTAAAATCAATTTATTTAAAAAATTTATAAAAAAATACATATATTTAAAATATTTAAAAATTTTAAAAATTAAAAAAAAAGTGGCGGCTAAGGGTTGGCAAGGGCCGATGACGGAGGGGGGGAGGGTTGGCAAGGGCCCATGAGCCCTTGCCCCGATTTGGGGTGAGGGTCGCGGCCCTTGGCTCGGCCGGGTGAGGGCCGTTAACCCTCGCCGGATCTAGGTGAGGGCCGCAAGCCCTTGCCTAGATCCACTGGGGGAGGAGGGAAGGAGGAGGAGGGGAAGCAGCCGGTGGCTAAGGAGGAGGAAGAAAAAGGGGGGGGAAGAAGGAGGAGGAGGGGGGAGGCGGTCGGCGGCGAGGGCTAGGGTCGGTTGGGCCTCGGCCAAGGCTCGGCGGCCCCGGCCGACCCTCCCCCACCTTCTAGTGATGGTGGGGAGGGCGGCGGCGGCGAGGGCTCGGCCCTCGGCCCGCCGCCGCTGCCTTCCTCCTCCTCCTCCTTTTTTTTTTTTTTTTAAAAAATAAATATAAATTATATTATTATTTTATTTTAAATTAAATTAAATTAATTTTTATATTATATTAAAATTCAAATTATGCCAAAACAACATCGTTTTGGCCGATTTAAGGACTCTATTTTGGCCAATACTCGATACGACATTGTTTCAAGTGAATTAGAGCTGACTCAGCTCTTCGACGAGCCACCTCGGCAAAAAATATTAATATTTAATTGCCACGTATGATTTCCAGTCGGCTTCGCAGAATGTGGCACTCAGGTGTCCCACTTTTCTTAAAATGTGGCACTTAAGTGTACCTTTCGTAAGTTATGACACTTAAATGTCTGTTTGTGCCAAGTTATGGCACTTGAAGAGGTATTTTGCCGAAGTTCATGTTATGAGGCAAATTCTTGAAACCAACCATAATACCTGCTCACTAGTGTTTTTGACTGCTTGTTTTGAAAATCAGCCCATGACCCAAAAAAGTAAGATTTTTCTCTTAACCTTTTTCGGGTTCATCACTTTCCCCCATCAAAAAGATGCCATAAGTCCCTCGATAGCATGGGCGGTTGATCAGGTCTTAAAGGGGCAAAATTATGTCAACATGATTTTAGCCGAAACATTTTTGTCCCTTAATCGTTTTAAATAAAACACGGAAAAAATCATGTGGGCCACCCTGAAAATTTTATAGGTCTGGTTCTTTTCTCACCTAAGCGAATTTTAATGCCTCATGCAATCGTTTGAAATAAATGATTTTGAAAATCCATTACAAAAATTTGTAGTTCTAGGACCATACATTTCCAACCAAAGCTGTTTTAATTGGATAAATTTCCTAAGGGACCCCTCTCCTGAGGCATTCCTATGGTGTGCTAGTTGATTCCATGAAAAGAGAGCTCGTTTTACTTACAAACATTGCAATCCAATCCCGTTGCTCGGCCTCATTGGCACCACTCCCTATTATCCATATAGGGTGGCACGACAATACAAACCCCATTAGGAGATCTCGTTGCCTTTCAAGACGAAGATCTCTCCACTCTTTTTCATCCATCAAAGTCGCGACTATGCATTCGAGATTTCCATTATCGAGGAAACATGGAGCAGGTGCCATCATAAAAGAATTGTGTTACCTGAAGGGCTTGAGAAGCAGGAAAAGGCTCATTGCACCTCTGAGACCTACATCCACAACCATCGTATCTCGACAAAATTGCAGCCATTGGTCCTTGACCTGACTAGTAAAATCAGTCAACACGAGCAAGCAAAGCTATACAAAGGGATTTGGGAATAAGTTGGGCATGCATCTCAATGCTAGTCCAAGAAAGCAAACATCTTGGCAAGAACGAGGCTCCCCGCTGCATATAAAATAACAATCATATGCCCCATAGTGTTAATATTTTAAAATTTTTAGTCCCATTGTTCAGGGACTTTTGTTTAATATCTAGTATTTCGTTCTGTCATTTTAATTTCAAGTTTAGATGTCAGAAGTATGTTGTCTATGAAGTCCTCTTTTGATAAATAAAAACAGCCGGACCGTTGCGATTGGTCAATCTTATTTACTCTAGAGCTCATTCATTGTTTTTGCGACGTCAGGTAATTATAAATTGCCAACCACCAGTCACCTGCGAATGGCCTCAAGCAATAGTACCCGATCAGAGTGATGTACAAAATCGCCTTGCTAATATTGAAGACGATGTAGGATAGATGTCGACTGTCCTTCGACAACTGTCGAGGCAAATGGAGTCCACTGAAGCTAAGCCCAACCTCATAGCTACTTTACACACACTCATTACACTGGTGAATTTGCCAGAGGATAACCAATAGGACAGACAATTTGCAAGTATCATGAAGAAGCTAAGCCAACTGCAGGGGCAAGATCCCATTGATCTATTTAATTACGATATTGTTAAGATCCCAAAATAACTCAAAGTGCCTAAATGTGAGGAATACGCCAATACCTCTCGTCCAGAGGCCTATTTGCAGGCCTACTTGGTCCGAATGATAATTTAATCGTACCAATCAAATCTGACTGGTCTCGCCTTGCGGTGATACATTGTAAGGAGGATTAGTATCCTTAAGACTTGGGGGGAGCTAACTGATGCTTTCTGCCAAGAATATAATGTTGACATCGACACTGACATTGGCCCGCCTCACGAAGAGTCGATAGTCATAAAGGCAAAGGGTAATAGGTTTTTAAGGACACATGCCATGTCAGGAAGGAACCTGACCACCCAATCTGACCTGCAGCCCACAAAAAAAGGGATCAGTCAAAGAAAATATCGACGTAGCCTTCCATGATGAATGGATGATCAAGCAGTATCTCATTATTGAGAAGCTTCCCACTAAGAAAGGCAAAGAGCTCGTAGACGAGGTCAACACCATAAAACCTATTCAAAATCGAGGCATGACAATGTAGCTTCCTAGGCTTACCGCAAGAACTAGGGTCCAAAGAATGCCGACCCCCATTAATCTAGGAAGCGAAACTCTACCATCTCCTAGTCCCCTTGATAAACTCAAGTTGGCAAAACAGAGAGCTTTACTCAAAGGGTTAGGACCAGGAGTCAAGAAAAGAAAGCCTAAGCAATGAAACTCTACCATATCCTAGTCCCCTTGACAAACTCAAGTCGGCAAAATAGAGGGCTTTACTCAAAGGGTTAGGACCAGGAGTCAAGAAAAGAAAGCCTAAGCAATTCGAGCCAATGTCTATCACTGAACATAGGCGAAATCTGACAGCTAATGAGCCGCCACACCAAGACTTTGAGCATCCCCTAGGGTATAATCTTGAGAGCTACCGGTATTATACGGATGAAGTCATCCATTCACCGAATGACTGCCTTCCACACACGCATAGAATCCAAAGCCTATTAGAAGAGAGAACATTCATCCTTCATGATTTATCTCCCAATGAGCTACTAAATTTATTGCCCGACCATGAGGATGACGTAAACGGGTCATCCTCGATTGGAAATTTCAACCTAGAAGAAAGCAATGAAATGATCTCGGTAGAGTCCATCTTTTCTTAAATAGCATAATTTAGCACCGTAATAAATATGCAATGGGAAAACCAATTGCCTAACCAAGACACGGCGGGTCTATCTTGCCTCCATAGGATTATGACTCCCAGAGAAATGAGGGCACCTAATTTTCGTAAGTATAACGGCACGACTTATCCCATGACCCATTTGCAATATTTCTACACTGAAATGAGTCGGCACTGCAACCCGACGCCATTCATAACTCAGGCCTTCCAAGAAAGTCTCACAGGGCCTGCACTACAATGGTTCTTCATGGCAAGGATTTACCTCATAAGGGATTGGAATGAGTTGTCTTCCCCATTCCTACATCAATATCAAAGCTACGTTGGAACTAAACTGCCTTGCGAGAATTCGGTTCATATCAGAAGAAGACCAGTGGAGGATTTTCGAGCATATGTAGAAAGGTGGGAAGCTTTTGTGATGCAAACCAACTCTCAACTGGTTGAGGAGGAAATGATAAAGTTATTCATAAAAGCTCTACCCTGCAAGCATTGCTTTTGGTTGCAAGGATTGCATTTCCGTAGCTTCAATGAAATGGTCCTCTCATGCGAATACTTCGAGTATGCTGGGGGCAAAGAACTCAAAGACACTTGATTTCAGGACCAATACTATCAAAGTGCTCCTTTTCATAAGAATTTTCTTGGGTTTTGGTTGTTATAATCTTGTGTTTTCTATCCTGTTTAGTGTGTTACTATTGCATTTTCCATTCTAGTAATTTAATTTCACTAAGAATGTACAGTTCTAATATTTTGTTTTGAGAGCATGATGCGGTATTCCAAATCAGCCCAATGATGCTATCCAACTATAAAAATAAAATATCATTCAAGAAGAATACTAAGGGTTGGGCTTCCTCATGCTCCCCCCCAATATATATACTTTTGAAAAAAAAATATTTCATTTCATTACCAAAAGCTTTTGTCAAAACAAGAAGTTAAATTTTATCCTATTTATTTTTTTGACTTACTCATTTCGTGTCTCAGAATATCATCCCCTTTGACTTAGCGTAACAAGGGACATTTGAAACTGGCATGTCATGCGAACTTGTCAGATTCTAAAACACTTTTTCAAGAAAGTAGGGGCAAACAGAAAATGTTATCCCGTTTCAAAAAGGGTATGTCTTATTCCCTAAACATAATTTTGGAAATGATGTCCTTTCTCTTCTATTTACAGGAGGACGAGAGATAGGACGTAATAGGCACAAGCATACGGTTGAACTCGAAGCATGCATACCATGGAAGCTTAAGGCAGGATAACCTCCTCCATACTACTCTCAGCCTTCCCACTTTGCGAGCCATCCCTAGAGCTTTGCACACTCCATCTTGCACCTGCACAACTTTGTCTCAAGTGGTTTCATTAATGGGACTTTCAGCTTCGACAAACCAAGAAACACAGGGAATGAATTTCTTCTCTTCTTTTGAATTGACTACTATCAACAAGGAGAAAATCCAGACAGTTGAGGTGATCTCTAGCCCCCTATTTCAAATGATGACTTTAGAATTTGGAAACCTCACTTCTTGTTCCAAGACGCATACTCCCTCAAGAAATGATTACCATCATAAAATTGGAGATTTTGATTGTCCATCTCATTATCCATGGAAGCTTGAGGTACCCGACTTTGCCCAATGTTGCTAATGTTCATATGATCAAAAGTAGAAAAAAAATTTCACAAAAGGAAGGCGTTGAGGATGAAGCAACAACCACCAATTGTGCATACATGGCCGCAAATGAGAAGGGCCATTCAAAAGAGATGTTGAACTGTGTCAAGACAAAAAAGCTGTCATCAGCATTCGAATATCCCTAGAAGTTATCAAATACAAACTCTAGGGAATGGTAATTTGTTATTGTTTCCAATACTCCCCCTCTCTAAATTTGCTTTTGACATATTTCCCTATTGATAGGAATCATTGGGATTCAAGCAACAAACTCAATAAGTTAATTTGAGCAAATCGATACTGGCCAGGCAAGTACATGGAAGTGACCTATATCGAACTCACCTAACTTAGTGGGAAAGGACGTGTCATCCAAGAACCGGTTCGGTTAAATGAAACAAAAAAAAAAAAAGTGCCCTACGAACACCATTGGCACCTTGGCCTAGTGGTATGGGGAATGAAGTGGTCCGGACGCGACTGAGGTTTGATCCTCAGAAGCGGCAACTAGTTGCCATATGTAAAAACTAATAAATAAAAAAATTTGTTTTGCTTCTTTTGCATCTGCAATAGCTAGAGAGCAGATGACCTAACGAAACAAAAAATGCAAGACTTCATATCCTCCTCATACTTTAAAACCTCAAATCTATTCGATCATCTGCAAACCAATAAAGGGTAATGTTGTATCGCTCCCAGTTGTTCGACTCCTTAGAGCCGTGACTAACATGTTCCTTTTTATCCATTGTAGGATCACCTGACCATCAAAGATACGGATAACAAGTCAATGAGAGGCATGTCAAACTCTGATAAGCTCTCCTAAGTGAAATGGCGTCTCAAGTATCACCAAAGCAAATGACGGAAATCCTTCAGGCCTCAACTCACATTTGATTTTGGCCCTACTGATTGTTCTATTTTTGCATCTTCTCTTTTGCAGGGGCAAAAATAGAGATGCCCATCAAATCAATGATTAGATTCCCAACCCTTAGTTGATTATTCATGTGTCATATCCCTATTGAATAAGGACAGCCCGTGGACACCCATTTGTGAATAACGTATTTGATGCTCAAAATTTAACATATTTGTTAAATAAATACCTCAAAAGTTGTTAATAAAGTATTATTTGTATAAAGAGCACAAAATCCCCAATGTTTAAAATAGTCCATGCATTTCCCAAACAGATTTTGCAAAATGATTTTTTCTGTCTAGATTACTAATTCCATTGAGGATTATCAAAATAGACAGATGAATGAAAGATATAAGGTTGATCGAGCATGTTCGATGAGGCACATTAGGATGATGAAAGGCAAGTCATATTCTACACACAGTCCCTCATCTATACATTTGTGAGATGAGTGCAGAAAATTCCATGTTTACAAGGTAAAAGAATCTCTCGTGAATGGTACAATAACCAAAGTAGTGAGGGGCATTTCATTTCTCTACCCTAAACACTACAGGTAATTCATTGCTTACCCCCTTCGAGCCCCATACACTTGTGAAGTTTCCTTTATACCCTTGTTAAGAACCACCCCACACTAGGGTAGATTGGAGGCAAGGCGACATCACAAGGTGAGAAAGATGATAGAAATTTTCTTGCTCACACTTGCATCAATCTCCGAGTGTCTTTATTACATATTGAACACTCACGATAATTTAAGTGCCCTAGAATGATGAAGAATGATTCTTTCTCTACCCAATGCCCTTGTATCCGTTGTACAGCCTAATTGAGTCTGTAATTTCACCCTCACATTGAGGCAAAGCAAGAATTACTGCCATGCAAATGGCATGATTCAGAGCACTGACTAAAGATGAAGACCACAAGAGTTTAATAGCAATGTTTTGCTTGAACATGCCTAGGCCAGTTCCTCATACAACAAAAACTAGGGGTATGAAAAAGCAGTATGCCTGGTAAAAGCAAGGTCGATGCCCTCAGACAAAAAATACAACCATTTGTATTCCCAAGTAAAGATGCTGTTGCAGTTCAATTAATGGAGCCTCCATCTAATAGTGAGAAGAAAGACTGGTGATAATGCCAAGGTAATCACCAACTCTCACCCTTTTACACATGAGCCAAGCTACATTGCGTCCCTTTGTAATAGTCTCTTCACACTATGGCACTTCAATTAACATAGGATTTCATATGCTTATAAGCATCAAGGAAGTATAAGCAAGATGATCGTGCTGCATTCCTTTCATAATCCTTGACCTTGATGGTCCCCTTTGATAAGCCGTTAAACAAGCCTACATTACAGTCCCGACAAAGACCTCTCAGATTGGTAAAGTCGTGAGAGAATACTCCGACCCTTACTGACATTATGACAGTGATATGACGTGGTCCTTATAAATCTCGCATCAATGATCAGGATAAAACAACATTTTCCATGAGAATGAGTGAAAAGTCCTTTCAGACTGAAAGTCTTTCATTTGGCATGTTCAAAACGTCTACATTCTGAATGAAGATTGTCTTTCAAAAAATTTCCCTAATGGAACTTTGGTAATGTAAAACTAACAAAATTATCATGTATGAATCTCATTTGAACTCATGAATCTATAACACATACAATCTTGTACACATATTGTGTGTTGTTCAATAGCAGACATACTCCACAGAGATCAGAGATATCATCAGGTAAGCTATATCTCAATCCTTATTTCCAAAACCTTGTGTTGCCTCTAAGTACCTACGACTGTCTAGGTACTCTCTTATCAACACTCGACCTATTCAAGTTGTCCTAAGAGTTTGGATGCTTTTGCATGTCCAAATATCCCATTGTCTTTGAGTATCTGACGCTATTTATGTGACACCCCGAACCCTTCGCAGGTCGTCACCAGCGCCGGTGTTACACTTAATTTCCTCTTTCTATCTTGTACTTA
Source organism: Eucalyptus shirleyi (assembly GCA_017140165.1). Lineage (NCBI taxonomy): Eukaryota > Viridiplantae > Streptophyta > Magnoliopsida > Myrtales > Myrtaceae > Eucalyptus > Eucalyptus shirleyi. Next base: position 9,768,880 of record CM029455.1, read on the forward strand.
ATACAAGCGTCATTAATCACAGGCATTTTTTTTTTTAAAACGAATCGGTCCCAACGCGACTCATAGCGGAAGCAAATTAGACATCTCCATCTTTCCCCTACTAACCATGATACCAATACACACCACTAATCATCAGAATATAAAAGATAAGCCATGCCACTTTTATTTACATATTATCGATGGGTTTTTCACGGGTCGATACAACAAAAAGGAGACCAAGATTTTCAACTACGCTCGGCCTCATCCCAAAAAGATACTACGACCCCTAAAGAAAATCACATGACATCCCCCCCCATCCAACAGTGGCGGCTATTCCCAAAAAGATGACACCAGCTCTCTACCCTTCACGCAACCATCACACCCATCCAGGTGCATCGGGTGGTGGTGGCGGCAACATCCCCCTAAACACTCCGTCTCGGCGGACATGAACAGACAAAAACTCCTGGATGACTGGGCCCTCAGCCAGGCCCACGTCGTACATAACCAGCACACGCACTCGCATAAATGTCAGTCCAGGGATAGTGACGCAGTCGATCTCCGTACATTCTACTTCTACATCTGACGGAATACCATAGAAGGTGCCTCGCGTGACGGTAGGAAGCGGCATCTTTCTAATCTGAAATGTTATCCCCAAAAGGGGTGAGTACAATAACATTCCAATGCATCATGCATATCATCACACGTTGCAAGCATCACTTACCTTGTATCCATGCATATCATGCATCATCACATCATTTATATCATCATCATCATGGCATATCATATATCACTATCATCATCATGGCATATCATATAATCATTATCATCATTATGACATACCATCATGCATATCATACCATGGATGATCATCATGTCACATCACACATCACCCTCATGCATTATCATGCATATACTATCATAGGTGATCATCATACCACATCACATGCCATCATCATCATGCATATATTATCATAGGTGATCATCATATCACATCACATGCCATCATCATCATGCATCATCATGCATATATTATCATAGGTGATCATCATATCACATCACATGCCATCATCATCATGCATCATCATATCATGAGTTAATTTTCATCTTTATCTTTCAATTTTTGATCACCACATCACCCATTTCTCAAATCATCAATCTCATCATCAACCCTTCGGGCAGAAACCTCCGACAGGGTACCATTATCAATTTCATTATCAACCCTTCGGGCAGAAACCTCCGACAGGGTTCCCGGCCAACTCAGCCATCCCATGGCCACCGGGCTTCCGGCCCCCTACATTCCGGGCATCTCGCATCTCAACTAGCATCACGAGGCATTCCCTTCGGGCAAAAACCTCCGACAGGGCTTCCGGCCTTTACCCTTCTAGCCAGGCATCCCGCACCCAAATCCTGGTGTCGCGAGGCATTCCCTTCGGGCAGAAACCTCCGTCAGGGCTTCCGGCCCCCCACATTCCGGGCATCCTGAAACTCCCAGGGAATCTCTGGAATTACGCCACCAGGCCACCAGACAACATCCTCCACCACAACCTCTTTCTCATTCACATTTATCCTTTTATCTCAATTTAACATGGCAATTGGCATGGCATCAAACAAATCACACTTGCATTTCAATTCACATGTCATACACATGCCAAAGCTTAATCACATATGCATTTCAACTGAATACATATACAAAGACCTCATCACACAAGTGCCACACAAATGGAATTGAATCCATGGCCAAATAAAAATCCAATTTATTTTATTTTATTATTATATTATTATTATATAATTATATAATTATTATTTTATTATTTTATTTCCATAAATATTAAATTTAATATCTATGATTTTTTCCCAAAATCATGATACTCAAAAATCATTAAGCAAACAAATAGAATCACAATTTCATACAAAATTTGGGGCCGAATTGAATTTCTTATAATTTCGCAATTTTCACAAAATAGCACCTTATATTCGGATAATGGCCAGACTTGCACAGTTTTCAGATAAATTCGATTAAAATACTCATATGGCCTTCAAAAATTACGAAATTTTACAGGGTGATAGCCAACACATTTTCGTACATTTCTCATGAAGAACTTTAAGCCAAATTCTTTTTTAGATAAATTTCTATAACCCTACGAAGCTTCTGGAAACACTACCGTGACGTCCAGAACACACTTCTCCGAATTTCTTAGTTTTCACCCATCAATTCTCTTTCGTTTCTTCTGAAATTTGAGTATGTTATGTACCAAGGTGTCCTTTACAAGTTTTGGGAAGAGATCTAGGCCAAATAACCAGATTATGGTCACCATTTTGGTCCATGAAGTCTCGGGTGTCTCGGTACACTTCGTCAGAATCAATCATCTCCGAGATTTAGCCGATTTACTAGGCTACACTCATTCATTTCTCTTCAAATTTGAGTATGTTGTAGCTTAATTTGTTTTCTACAACTTTCAAGAAGACAACGAAGTGATATCTCCAACAGAAATCAACATGCAACCAAGAAATCGACAAGAGGTCAGTGAAAATTTCGTAGATCTAAGTCTCCGTATAATAGAACTTTTGACCCCTCAAATCTCCATCGTTTTCTACGAATTTTTAGTATGTCATAGTACAAGACGTTAGCTTCAACTTTAATGAAGACACCGAAGCCAAAATCGAACTCCAAACCCACATGCAAACTCGAACAAGCTACTGACTCCAATAAACCGAACGAGAACAGTCACACGGTTTGCAAAATATCAACTCTTACCTCGGTTTTTCGCACAAATCACACCTATAATCTAACATGCAAACACCACAACAAACATGCAAAGGAAGTTATGGACTCCACTTGCCTTAAAGATGAACTAGCAACGACGAACGGCGACGGGACACGGCGAACGGACGGCACACCCCTCCGGCTCCGCCTTCTTCCCTCTCGGTTCCTCTCTTCCGCTCGAGCTCTCTCTCTCTCGCACACCTCTCTCTTGGACGAAAATGGAGCAAGTAACCGGCCATTTCTCTCTCCTAACCCCTTTTATATCCCCTTAATCCCATCATTTGTAATCATTGCTTTGCCTATAATCCCACCAATGCATGCTTTTGTCCCTTGCCACTTGGCATTTTTATTTTTGAATTGATTGGGCTTGGGCTTAGGCCCATCCGGCCATTCCCCCTTGGGCTGGTCGAGCTCCCTTCTTGGGCCCTAATGGGCCGACTAGCTTGGCCCACCAAGCTTTAGGCTAATGGGCCCAAGGCCCATTTCGAAAAATAACCCTCTTTTCTCTTTTTTTTTTTTTGAATTCATTTTTATAAATATTTCTAAATTCAAATTTCATCTTGGCCAAAGTCTTGGGATACTTTTTAATTATTGAAATTTAAATCATATGGCCAAGCATTTATCTATTAAATTTGAATTTCCACAATCACAAGCATAATTCATTTAAATTAAAAGACTAATTGGCTAAGGCATAAGCCAAAAGAAATTCTATTACCTAATCAAAGATTTTTAACACACCTTAAGGCTCGGCTTTGAATTTCTGGGATGCCACAATTTAGGTACTCCCTCTTATCGACACTCGACTTGTTTGAGTTGTCATCAGAGTTTGGATACCTGCGTCTGTCCAAGTATTCTGTTGTCTTCGAGTACCCAATACTATTTAGGTACTCCCCCTTATCGACACTTGACCTGTTCGAGTTGTCTTCTGAGTTTGGATACTTGTGACTATCCAAGTATCCCATTGTCTTCGAGTACCTGACGCTATTTAGGTACTCCCTCTTATCGAGACTCGACGTGTTTGAGTTGTCATCAGAGTTTGGATACTTGCGTCTGTCCAAGTATTCTGTTGTCTTTGAGTACCCAATACTATTTAGGTACTCCCTCTTATCGACACTCGACCTATTCGAGTTGTCTTCTGAGTTTGGATACTTGCGACTGTCCAAGTATCCCATTGTCTTTGAGTACCTACCATTGTCTAGGTACTCTCTCTTCTTAACACTCGACTTGTTCAAGTTGTCTTCAGAGTTTGGATGCTTGTGCTTGTCCAAGTATCCCATTGTCTTCAAGTACCCGACACTATTTAAGTACTCTCTCTTGTCGACACTCGACCTGTTCAAGTTGTCTTCTAAGTTCGGATACTTGCGACTGTCCAAGTATTCAATTATCTTTGAGTACCTACCATTGTCTAGGTACTCTCTCTTCTTGACACTCGACTTGTTCGAGTTGTCCTTAAAGTTTGGATGCTTGCGCTTGTCTAAGTACCCCATTGTCTTTGAGTACCCGACACTATTTAGGTACTCCCTCTTATTGACAATCGACCTGTTCAAGTTGTCTTCTGAGTTTGGATACTTGCGATTGTCCATGTATCCCTTTGTATTTGAGTATCTACCACTGTCCAAGTACTCTCTCTTCTTGACACTCGATCGGTTCGAGTTGTCCTCATAGTTAGGATGCTTGCAACTGTCCAAGTATCCCATTATCTCTACGTACTTGCCACTATTCAGGTACTCTCTCCTATTAACACTTGACCTATTCGAGTTATCTTCTAAGTTTGGATGCTTGCGACTGTCCAAGTATCCCTTTGTCCCCGAGTACCCACCATAGTCAGGTACTCTCTCTTATTGACACTCGACCTATTTGAGTTGTCTTCAGAGTTTGGATGCTGGCGATTATCCAAGTATCTTGTTGTCTTTGAGTACCGGCCTTCGTTCGAATACTCTGTCTTCTTGACACTCGACCGATTTGAGTTGTCTTTAGGGTATGGATGCCAGAGACTGCTCAAGTATCCAATTGTCTTCAAGTACTTGCCACCGTTCAGGTACTCCCTTTCCATGACACTTGACCTGCCCAAGTTGTCCTCAAATTGAATAATTGAATACTAGTAGTTGTTCAAGTATTTTACTACTTTGTGTGCTTGCGGTTACCCAAGTATGCCCTCTCATCATCATGACACTTGGACATACCTGAGTTGTCCCCAAATTGTATCATTAAATACTTGTTATTATCCAAGTATTCCATTGCTTTGTGCACTTGTGGTTACCCAGGTGTCCCAGTCCTTTTGAGTGCTTGCGACCATCCAGGTAAGCCTTATGCTACATTCAAAATTTATGTTACCAGAAGGTGGAAGACCTTCACTAATTATCAGGAAGTGAAAGACTTTCACGAATGTTCGAGGCGCGTCTTCGATATTTCATATACTAGGAGGTGAGAAACCTTCACAAATATCTGAGGCGTGTCCTCAATATTCCATTTACTAGGAGGTGAGAGACATTCACGAATATTAGAGGTACGTCCTCAATATTCCATTTACCAAAAGGTGGGAGACCTTCACCAATCGCTAGGAGGTGGGAGACCTTAACAAATATTCGAGGTGTGTCCTCAATATTTCATTTATCAGAAGGTGGGAGACATTCACAAATATTTAAGGAGATGGGAGACTTTCACAAAGGTGTCCCCTCAATATCACAACTTTTTTCTCCCAAGAGGTGGGAGACCTTCACAAGTATCCCAGGTTCGTCCTAGATATTGCCAAATCCTCTTTGCTAGAAGGTGAGAGACCTTCCCAACTACTTAGTACTTGTAATCATCCAAGTACTCCTTCGATGCCTGTAAATGACCATGTATCCTTCAAAGTTAGTATTTGTGATCATCCAAGTATTCTTCGATGCTTGCAAATGACCCGGTATCCCTTAAGGTTCGTACTTGTGATCATCCAAGTACTCTTTCGATGCATGCGAATGTCCAGGTATCCTCCAAGGTTAGTACTTGTGATTGTCCAGGTACTCCTTCGATGCCTGCAAATGACCAAGTATCCCCTAGGGTTCGTACTTGTGATCATCCAAGTACTCTTTCGATGCCTGCGAATGTCTAGGTATCCTTCAAGATTAGTACTTGTAATTGTCCAAATACTCATTTGACGCTTGCGAATTTCTAGGTATTCCCCAAGGTTTAGTACTTGTGATTGTCCAAGTACTCCTTCAATGCCTGCGAATCTCTAGGTATCTTCCAGGCAAATACCTTGAGAAAGGTCGACGCATCCCCCGAGAAAGGTCGGGTAACGACCGGTATCCTTTATAAAGAGTAGGCGCCCAACAAATAGATGCCCTGAGAAAGGTCAGCGCATCCCCCGAGAAAGGTCGGTAACAAACTGGTGTCCTTGACAAATATTAGGCACCCAACAAACAGATGCCCCGAGAAAGGTCGGTGCATCCTCTGAGAAAGATCGAGTAATCAATTGATGTCCTTGACAAAGATCAGGCACTCAACAAAAATATGCTCTGAATAAAAGGTCGGCGCATCCGCCGAGAAAGGTTGGGTAATCAATCGGTGTCATAGACAAAGATTAGGCACCCAACAAATAGATGCCCTGAGAAAGATCGGCGCATCCCTTAAGAAAGGTTAAGTAACAAACCAGTGTCCTTGACAAAGATCGAGCACCCAACAAACAGATGCCCCCAGAAAGGCCGGTGCATCCCTAAGAAAGGTCAGGTAAACAACTTATTGCTCTAACATACAATTGAAGAATGGTTCGAGTCCTGGAAAAACAATTTTATGTTAAGGCGATTGAAGAAAGGTTTGGATCCTAGACGAACAACTTATTGCTCTAACAGGCTACCAAAGAATGGTTCGAGTCTTGGAAAAGCAATTTCCCATCAAGGCAACCAACGAAAGGTTCGGGTTTTGGAAAAGCAACTTCCTTACATCATCAGGTAAGATGGTACCCTGATACTTGCCAAACTCGAGGTTTGCACTCTATCTCACTCATTCTTGGTAAGTAACTACATGTATCTTCTTATCTGTCTTAGTACGTATAATGCTATATTGCTCTTTTCTGCATAGAACACTTGGTTCCATATGGGATATAATCTACCGCATATGTATGGACAAAATTTAGGTATTAATTCGTCTTTGAATGCAACCCATGTGAGCTTATCTTCAAAGAGGGGCAGTTGTTGACACCTAAATTTTGACTAAATACTTAAGATTAATTTGCATAAAAAATTAGGAATCAATTTGACCCTAACAAAAATATTTTTTGCATTAATAAGTTCTTAGTTTTTATTTTCATCCATTAAGTTTGTTTTTTTTTTTTTTTTATTTCCCTTTTTTACCCTTTTTTGGATAAATAAATTTAAAAAAATTAAAAAATAAAGAGAAAAAGGTTCTTATGGGGCTACGCATGAAAGCCTAGCCTTTTCTTTTTGTTCTTCCCTGTACGGGCCCCTAGGCCCACTCCTTTTTTCCCTTAGCCTAGCCCCCCTCTTCCTTGTCTTCTTCCTCCTCTATCTTTGCAACACATGCGCAAGGAAGCTAGACACGCGCGAGGCCGGGTAGAGGAGGAGACGGCGATGTACGGCGCAGCAGATGGGGACATGCTTTCAATGTAAAGCAGAGTACATAGGTGGGTGGCTGAGGCGACAATGGTCTGGCCGCACCAAGGCTAGTCGATGTGCCAAGAACAGCTAGTAGAAACTCTGTCGACCGGCACCCCTCCACCTATAACTAGGGCTTCCGACGGAAGGCCAAAGACCACGACACTGAGAGAGATCAAAGGCAGCGATCTCCAAAAGCTTCCCACGATGGACTTCAAGGGAGCCCCAACAGCGAGTAGGCCGAGATCTGAGAGAGAAGCTAGAGGAGAAGGGCTGGGTGTGGGGGTTTTGGAGAGCGAGGATTGATAGAGGCCAGATCTTAGGGTGTTTGATAAGATCTAGGTGATCGAACGGCACGTTGCCGACCTGCTATCGACCGTCGCCCTGCCATTGAGTTTGTCGATCCCTCAACGATGAGCTACTACCCATCCTGATGCTGTACTCGACAACCAGCCGTGACCCCTGCCACGCTGAGCCACTGTTGCGCACCTCGCCACCGCTGCTCAGCCACCGAAACCATCCTTGTGCCGGGCTGTTGGTCCCTCGGGCCGTGTTGCCGTCCCTTGACACTGTCTGCATCAACACTGTGTCATCACCACCCAACACCACCTGCATTAGCGTCGCCTGCACCATCCTTGACAACCCGCCATGAGCCTTGCGGTGCTAGGCTCATCGCTGCTCACCTTGCCGCTGTGGCTTTCGAGCTCTTCTCACCATCCTCACACCGAGCCAATCACCACCGCTCATCCTAACTGTTAGGCGCCACGATGAGATGGAGAAGAAAGCGACTCCGTGTCGGGTCAAAGTCGGGTCGGACGCGGGTATCTCAACTGGGAAGGGTTCTAGCCAATCTAGGCCATCGCACATGGGTCGGCTGATTCTTGGGCTGGGCATTTCTTTTAATAGAGAGTAGGCTTGATTGGCTCGGGCTTGGATTATTTAAAAAGAAAAAAGAAAAACATTTCGAGCCGAGCCCGTGCTGCAGGCCCATCTAGGCCTTTGGTGAACAATTCGAGTTGAACCCAATCTGGGAATCTGACCCGAGCCGCTAGTTTTAACAAACCGGGTTGGTCCTAACTCAAGAATCCGACTCGGGTCGTTTTTATATAATATTATATTATTATAATAAAAAATAATTTATTTTTCGAAAATAAAAAAATAAAAAGTATTATAAGTTTTCCTAAAAAATCAGAAAAAAGCCAAAAATAATTTATATTTTCAAAAAAAGATCAAAAATCCAAAAAATGCTTTTTATGTTAAAAAAAATAGAAAAAGACCAAAAATGTTTTTCTCCACAAATGCATGTAAAAGTCCTTAAAAATCTAAAAAGCCTTAGGATTTAAACAAGATTAGATACCAAAAGGGCATTAGTGATTAACTAGTGTAATCAAGTCCCCGATCCTAATTTCTCTGGTTGTGCATGAGTGAAATACTTCTCCCAGGACTTCAATACCAAATTCTTCCATCACTCGGTCAATAGAAGGCATCTCCTTAACAAAATATTATCGCTACGAGATGAAGCTGGGAATACGGTTCAAGACCCTCCTTTAATTCATCAATTGGTTTTCTCACACTTTGAAGAGCTACTAGTGCCCTTAGAGCTCCCTATCCTACCCTCAGTACATGAAATCAATTCGGTGCTCCCCCACTCCCTCAATGACAACTAGGTGCTTCTTTCTAGACTTGTGTTTGATACAGAAATTTGGGACACTTTATTCTCGAGAGAGGTATACACCATCAGTGCCATAAATTATGTACAGTGCTCACTTTGGCAAAAGTTTTTGTCGGATCACCCAAGTGCCAAAAAGTTTGAAGAACGATCATTTTGGTGCCAACTCCAATCAGATTGACCGAAAATCCGACGTGGCACTTTTTATTAATTTTTTACATTGATGTGGCTCATCGGAGAGTACAGTCAGCATGTAAACCCCAAAAACGACGTTGTTTGGTGTCTCTCCCCTAATTCAAAACCTCGAACCCTAAATTTGCCTGATAATCTTGGCCACTGCCGCCCTCTTCATCCTCTTCTCCTCCCTTGCCGTCCTCTTCGCCGCCGCCTATGGCACCGCCAAGCACCGCCACCTCCTCCACTACCTCGACAAGTTTGGTGACCACGGCGATCAAGTCGCCGTCAACCCCTCCGCCTCCTTCAAGAACCCGCGCCTCCGAAACACCTATGTTACCCTCTAGGCCCTGAAGCAGGCCATCCTCTCCGACCCCAACAACTTCACCGCCAATTAGGTCGGCCCCGACGTCTGCGGCTACTCCAACGTCTTCTGCTCCCCCGCCCCCGACGACCCCAGCATCCGCACCGTCAATGGCGTCGATGGTTTTCCCTCCTCCTCCCCCTTCAACCACCCACATCCCTTGCCTTTGCCTTCGCCGGTGATAGGCCAGTCGCCGTCCTTGATGGCCCTCGTGCTCAGTGGCCGCGGCTCCGACCCTTACCCCAACCCTGACTTGGCCACTCGACGGCCAAGTCGAAGGCCGTGATCTCACTCAAGTGCGAACCTCACGACACCAAGCGACGACGGCCAAATGAGCTAGGTCGACAGCCGATGAGGATTGGAACCCTAATTTCAATCTTCAAATAAAAAAAAAAATCCCAAAATGAGTTGTGTGGTGTCATTTTTGTGAGACCATCCACTTAGGACGGCAAAACGACGTCATTTTCTTAATGAGGATGGAAAACACTGTCGTTTCTCAAGCCATGTCGATCTCTTTTTTTTTTTTTTAAATATAAAAGCCACATCATCATTTTGGCCGGAATTTCTCGCAATGGCACCAAAGTGATCGTTTTTCCTCCGATTTGACACTTAAGTGATCAAATTGAAACTTTTGGCACCAAAGTGAGTGTCGTACACAACTTATGGCACTGATAGTGTACTTCTCCCCTTTATTCTCAATGGCTCTTAGTAAGGCCTCTGGCACCGATGGATTTGGTGTTGAATTCTATAGGCATAGTTGGGACATAGTTGGTCCATCGGTTACTTTAACGGTTAAGGATTTCTTCAATTCCGGTAAACTCCTTCGGGAGATTAACAATACCATCCTTGCCCTTGTGCCGAAATGCCCTAATGCAATATCTGTCAATGATTTTAGACCTATTGCTTGTTGTAATATTGTCTACAAATGCATTACGAAAATTTTGGCCAACCGAATGGTGGTTGTCTTGCCTTCGAACATTGGCCCTTCTCAAAATGTTTTCGTCAAAGGGAGACGCATCAGTGATAATATCTTACTAGCTTAGGAACTCTTTGATGGCTTTCACCTTTTGCCATACAAGCCTAAATGTGTCATCGAGGTTGACTTCCACAAGGCGTATGACACAGTGAACTGGGATTTTATTGAGCTAACGCTGCAAGCTTTTCAGTTTCCCATGCACTTCATTAATCTCATTATGATTTGTGTTCGCTCGCCGATATTTTCGGTGTCCCTTAACGGTGAGCTTCATGGGTTCTTTCCTAGTGGAAGAGGAATTAGGCAAGGTGATCCCATGTTGCCCTACCGTTTTACACTCACTATGGATATTTTCTCATGTATACTCAACCTACAGATTAGCCACCCCTCTTTTGAGTTTTTTGGAGGTGTAAGCCCATGAGGCTATCCAACTTATTCTTCACGGATGACGTCTTGCTCTTTGCTGAAGCCACTACGCCTTCCCTATCTCTTTTAAAGGCTGGTATCAATAAGTTCTCTCGATGGAGTGGCCTTTTACCGAACTTGCATAAAAGTGAAATTTACTTCTCATGAGTCCATCCTAAATCTCATAGCAGCTTCAAGGAGTTGTTCGGTTTCTAGGAAAGGTCCTTGCCATTCAAATACTTGGGTATAACCATTATCGCATCTAGACTTTGGAAGGCCGATTGCTCTACTTTAGTTACTATTATCACATCGAGGGTACAAACATGGACACAACGATTTCTCTCCTTTGTGGGGCGACTGCAACTCATCAGGTCAGTGTTCCATTATGTCCAAGTCTATTGGGCAAATGTCTTCATATTGCTGAGGTCGGTTATTGATAAAATTGAACAAATTCTGAGGCAATTCCTTTGGAAAGGCCTGGACCCAAGTGCAAGAGGTGCCAAGGTTATTTGGAATGATGTTTGCCTCCCCAAGGATGAAGGGGGCTTAGGGATTAGAAGACTTCAAGAAAGTAACTATGCAACCATGCTTAAACACATATGGTTCCTATTCATAGACAATGAATCCTTGTGGTGTAGATGGATCCATTCTATATTTCTGAAGAATAAGAACTTCTAGTTGGTTGCTAAACCAACTTTTTGCTCATGGTCTTGAAAGAAATTGCTCGACCTGTGCAGTGAGTTCCGCCAATTCTTCTGTTGGCGGGTGGGGAATGGGTGTTCAGTTTCCTTTTGGTTTGATAACTGGCATCCCAGAGGGCCGTTCAATCTTTTATTCTCTGATGTAGACATCGTTCGATCTCGTCTTCCCAAACATGCCTCAGTTCCTGATTTTATGTCTTTCGCTGATCGAACATTTGGAGCCTTGGACATAATTGCCTCCTGGAATGATCCTTTGCCTGTGCTCGACTTTGACCCTGATCATTTCTCCTGGCTGGGCCACTCCTCTGGGGCTTTCTCCGCCACGTCTGCTTGGGAAGTCATACGCCCGAGAGGGCAGGCCATGCAATGGGCTCTTTTTATTCTGAATAACATGCTAGTCCCTCGACATCAGTTCCTGCTGTGGGTAATCTAATCACTAGAAACAGATTACCCAACTAGGCCATGCTCCTTGCCTATGGCAAAACCTCTGATGCGAATTGTGCTTTCTGCTCATGTCACCCTAACTTTATTGACCACCTATTCTTTGGGTGTCCTAGTACGAGGGCTTTAGCTACTTTTTAGGCCTCTAGATTTAATTTCGCTTGGTAGAATAAATCTTGGATGGATAACATACAATGGGCTATCAAATATCTATATGGAAATGCCTTCCTTATTGCGCTCACTCGTTTTACATTTGGTGGCCTTTGCAACATCATTTGGAAGGAACGGAATAATATCATCTTCCGTGCACAAACTCCCTTCTTGTCAACTATGAAGAAGTGCCTTGAAAATGTTGTTAGGGACAAAGCCTTGTCTTTCCACCAGGTGCCTCCCGCCACAACAAATAGAAGACTACAGTGATACTGGTCTCTTAGCCTAACCATTTTTTTAGACTGACCTCCGCCCGTCTCTTTCCACTGGTGGACTCAATGTAGTAGGGGGTTATACCCATCTTTCTATTCTTTTCAAAGGTTCTCAGCTAGTGCGATAGATGGATTGATGAAGCTAAGGCTGCATCCGCTTCTATGCTAGCCGCTTTCCCGTTTCCTTCTTTTGTTGGTGGCCGTTGTTGGGCTACTTCTATGCCGCTGTTTTGGCTATCTAGCTACTGTTTTCTTTCGTTGTTTGTGGCTCCTTTTCTCGACACTCTTTCACTCATTATGACTTGTTTGTCATCTTGAGTGTAAGTTTTTGGTGCCGAGTTCCCTTGTTGTATAGCTTTATAGCTTACTGGTTAAAAGTCAATAAATCTCTTACCTTTTACCATATATATATATATTTCTCCCAATATTTCACTTGAGTTTCTAATCAACCCACCCCGAATTGATTAATGGCGACTCCTATTTAAAATTAACTTACATGTTAAAAACTTGAACTATAAGTTGTGAATTGGTGAGCTTGGAAGAGTTCGGGCTAAGCCTAATAGACCTAGTTGAGCCATCAGCCTCCATAGGCATTTGCACATATCGAGGCGCCGAAAAAGAGGTCGCGACAGAATTTATAAGAGTATCCACTTCGCCTATGGTTAGAGTGGGGTGAGGTCTGGACCGATAAAATAGAAAAGGTAAGACAATAAAATAAAAAAATAAAAAACCTAAAAAGTGTTTTTCTTAGGTGTGTTACATTCATGCTACCATGAAATTCAATAGTTTTTAAGGGGAGAAAAACATAATCCGATAATTATAGACACCGCCGAGGAGAAGAAAAAAAGGTTAGGACACAAGAAGTCATCAAATTTACTCGACCTTAGTCTTCAGGATGCATGGAGTTGCAAAATGAAAAAGACAAGAAATTGGACACAATTAGGCTCCATTTATTTTATGGAATATGAATGATTGGGAAAATATTTTCTTAAAATAATTGCTCACATTGCTAATAAAAATGAGTGAACGAAAAAAATGCTTGGATAGAAATTGTCAACAATAATGAAAATATTTTTCATATACTAATTATTTCAAGCGATCAGTTTTAGAAATATATTTCTATGGAGCCTTAAACTATCTCAATTTTCTCTTATTATATGCTTGGAGTTCACACAATTCTTGAAACGCAAACTACGTGGGCCAATACGTAATACTATTGGCTCATAAAAGGACTAATAGGGAAAATCAGCCCACAATAGTTTTTTATTTTTGTAACCAGGAAACCCCCGTACAGCCGGCAGCCGGTGAGGTAAACCCGGGGTGACGCTAGCGGAGGACCCACCACCCTGACGTCACGCTTAAGATCCCATGCGGCCAGCGGGATTCGAACTCCTCTCCTCCTCGCAAAGGGTCATGGGAGCCTTATCCAGCTGGGCCACCGCAAGCGGTGGTATCAGCCCACAATAGTTGTACTTCCTCTAATCCAAAAATTATTACTAGCAATCAAGGTAGTGCTTCTAATAATCCTGAAGCTGCTACTAGCATTATAGGTATTGTAACATGGTGAACTTTTTTTCTTTTTGGCTGCTGAAGCATCACCTAGCAGTTGTTTGTTACTCTTGAACTTCACATTTGCGTCAAGAAGTAAAAAAGAAAGTGCTTCAATAATTAGTTTACTTTTTCGCGTCATTATTGATCACCATGTCTAGACACTCGACTTGTATACTTTAATTTCTACTTACACATCACTCTGTCTTTCTCAACGCGCACTGGAAAGCTCAAAACAAGAAAGGAAAATCATCCGACCAATAATCATAAACACAACTAAAGCACAATCACAATGTTGAGGTTACTTTTATGACAAATTCAATACATAATTTCAAGTTATTTGGTTGATTAACTCCTAAAAGCTACATGAACAATTACTAGCCACAACCACGAAGCATGGGCAGTGTTGGATGTAGCCGTAGGAGTAGGTTCCCATCGGTGGCGCGGCATAGCTGGTGAGCAGAGGTCTAGAATTATCGGCCATGTCAAAGGAAGTTGGAAGGTTTTTCATCCCTCTTCTCCAAGAGTCTAGGAAAAGCCATGGCAAGAGTTTGTTATTCAACTCTACAACATCGGATGCTTCTTCTGTCCTTTGTACCCGAAGAAGCCAGTCTACATTCTGTAGAGACATCCTCGGTGGCGTTTCTATCGACCTTCGGGCAATGTGACCGTAACTACAATCACAGTGTGTGTGTCGGATTCTTCCTAAACTAAGTATGCATTTGAGCTACCTAAACTTCTCTCGATGAAGAAACTAGGCTCTTTTAGCAGTGGCAAGGTTGCTCTTTCATTTGCCAACATGAAGACGGCACTAGACATTATTGGCCTATCTTCAAGAAACTTCTGGATGCATAACAAGCCCACTTGAATGCATCTCTCTACTTGAGACTCAATGAAAGAGGTGCATATAGATTCATCAATGAGTTCCATGGCCCTCCCTTCACTCCATGGCAGCCATGACTAAAAAAATTAAGCTACCCATGATCAACCACTGTCCGTGCATCAAAAAAGAAAATGGGTCTAGCGGAACCTAGGAAGAATGGGATAAGGTTTTAAGAGAAATGGAATATCTAATCCTATTTAGCAAAAGAGGAAATGGCAGTCTTAATAATTCTCTACTATTTACGTGCCCAAGAAAGGCGTGATGATGATCAAGATGCTGGAATCCTCTATTCCTTTTGTTACATACCATCAACACACCAAAGCTAAAAACGTTGGACTTCACAGAGAATTTTCCATCACAGGTGATAGAATAAAGTGGAAGAATGAATTTCTGTATATTTCAGTGTGTATAATATTGATGATACAAGGGCCTATTTATAGGCTAGTCTAGGCAACTATCTAAAGTAATAGAATATTACAATATCATAATCAAATCAATTATAATCGATATGAAATCAATTATAAATCAATTTGGAAAATAAATATTTCTAAAATCCTAAGATATCTCTAACATCCCCCCTCAAACTCAAGGTGAGATAGAAGAGGTCAACTGGAGTTTGGAGAAAAGATCTTTAAAACGCCCAGGTGGATGCGCCTTCGTGAAAACATCAGCCGTCTGATCAATTGAAGAGATGGGAACAAGACGCACATCGCCACGAAGCACATGAGAGCGTATGAAATGACAATCTATTTCAATATGTTTGGTACGCTCATGAAAGACATCATTATGAGCTATTTGGATGGCACTTCGGTTATCACAATGAATGACCGTTCCACCGTTGTGACGAACTCCCATGTCTTCTAGCAACCACCGTAACCATAATAATTCCGAAGTTGTATCGGCAAGGGCACGGTATTCCGCTTCCGTACTCGATCGAGCAATAGTAGTCTGTTTCTTACTCCGCCAGGAAATAAGGGACTTCCCTAAGAAAAAGCAATAGCCTGTAGTAGAGCGACGATCAAGAGGATCACCAGCCCAATCAGCATCAGAATAAGCTGTTAACTCCAAGGATGAGTCAGCAGAAAAGTGAAGACCATGAAATAAGGTACCCTTAATATAGCGAAGAATCCGAAGAACAGCAGCAAAATGAGTCGTCCGTGGCGTAGTCATGAATTGACTCACAATGTGAACAGCATAAGCGATGTCAGGGCGGGTAATAGTGAGATAAACCAGACTGCCAACTAACTGTCGATAAAGTGTAGGTTTGGAAGATGAGTCCCATCTTTTTCATCAAATTTGGCATTATTCTTAATGTGAGCGATAATGATCTTGTTATCGATAAGTCCAGCTCTAGAAAGAAGATCAATGGCATATTTCGCTGAGAAAGATAATATCCAGATGAATCTGAAGCAACCTCCAATTCTAGAAAATAATTGAGCCATCCAAGATATTTCATTTCAAACTGTTTACTCAAATACAACTGTAGTTTTGTAATGCCTTTGTGATCATCGCTAGTAATAACCATGTCATTCACATATAACAATAGTAGAATACTCCCACAAGATGTTCGTTGAACAAATAGAGCGTTACCATAGGGATTATATGCAAATCCAAGGCGTTCCATAGTGGAATTAAACTGGGAATACCATGCATGAAGAGCTTGTTTTAGTCCATATAATGTTTGGCGTAGACGACACACTTTACCAAGAGTATGAGTATATCCAGGAGGTGGCTCCATATATACTTCTTCAGTAAGATCTCCATTAAGGAATGCATTTTTGACATCCATTTGAAATAGAGGCCATCGCTTAATAGCGGCTTGACAAGAAGGCTACGAACAGAAATAAGACGTGCAACTGGAGCAAACGTCTCATCATAATCAATGCCATACTCTTGGGTAAAGCCTTTTGCTACTAGTCGAGCTTTATAACGTTCCACTGTACCATCTGCCTTAGTTTTGATTTTGTACACCCATTTACAGCCTATAGTCGACTTGTTAGGAGGCAAATCAACCAAATCCCAAGTATGAGAGTGTTCTAATGCTTGCAACTCATCCGCCATTGCTTTTTGCCAAAGAGGATTAGTATGAGCTTCTCTATATGTGTGAGGCTCGTGAAAAGAGGCAATTGTGGAATAACAATGAAAATCACGAAGCCAAACAGAAGGTTGACTTACACGGGTGGAGCGACGAACAGAAGAAGGAACTTCCAAAGTTGGATCCATGGATGGCACAGACATATCGGGAGCTGCTGAAGTGGGAGTGGTACCTGCATCAAGATTTGGAGAGGACAATTCGACAGAGGAAGATGTAGGAGTGGTATCTTCAGGGAACAGTTCAACAGAAGGATTTGTGAAGAAACGAACATTTGGAATAGTGGGAGAAGATGCAAAAGAATGTAAAGATGAGAACATTTTATGTTCCCAGAAGGTAACATGGCGAGACACACGAAGTCGATTGGATATAGGGTCCCAACATCTATACCCTTTATGCTCAATGCCATAGCCAAGGAAACAACATAGATGAGCACGAGGTTCTAACTTCGTGCGTTCGTTTGGAAGAAGATGCACAAAACATGCACTACCAAAAACTCGAAGTAGACTATAATTAGGATACCGTCATACAAGCGCTCATATGGAGAAGTGTTACCTATAATAGGTGACGGAATACGATTAATAGTGTAGATAGCAGTATGACAGGCCTCCCCCCAAAATTGTTCTGGACAAGATGCTGAGATTAAAAGAGTGCGTACAGTATCTAAGATATGCCTGTGTTTACGCTCTGCTCGACCATTTTGTTGGGACGTTCCTGGACAAGAACGATGAATAACAGTACCGTTCTGAGAAAGAATTTTAAGAAAGTCTCTATCCTTATATTCCATGGCATTATCAGTACGAAAAACCTTGATATCTCGAGAAAATTGTGTTTTGATCATGGCAACAAAATTGCCATAGATATGGGTAATTTCAGATCGATTTTTCATGAGATAAAGCCATGTATAACGCGAATAGTCATCAACAAAAATCACAAAATAACGAGAGCCTCCCGTAGTGGGAGTAGGAGATGGTCCCCAAATATCCGAATGAATTAGATCAAAGGGAGCATAAGACACAGATTCACTAATATTGAACGGTAAAGCATGATGTTTTCCTAACTTGCAAGATAGACAATCAAAGGTTTTATTGTCAACAGAACCTAGATGACCACTTGAAAGAAAATGACTTAGACGAGAAAAAGAAAGATGACCTAAACGAGAATGCCAAGTTTCAGATGAAACTGTAGCAGCACAACCAGTGAAGGAGTTGGGAAGCTTTAAGGAAACAAGCTCAAACAATCGTCCCACTTTACGGCCTGTCCCAATTGTCTGTCCCGTCCATGGATCCTGCACACGACAACCATTCGAAGAGAAATGAATATCAAAACCAAGCTCACATAGCTGACCCACAGATATCAAGTTTAAAGAGAGATTGGGAACCATAAAAGTATCAGGTAAGGACAATGTGGGCGTTGAAACGTTTCCTGTATGACTAACTATCATCTGAGAGTTATCAGCAGTGTGAATAATAAGTGCTTGTGAGTTATATGATTTTGACTTGAATAAATTGGAATGAGAAGTCATGTGATTACAACACGCAGAATCAAAGAACCATGAATCATGAGTACCTGGAGTGACTGATAGAGTAGAAGAACTAGAGGTACCGGTTTCTTGAAGAATGGAACGAACGGTGGATCGAAGATCATCTAAAGATAGCATGATAGACGAGCTGGTAGAAGAATCCTCTATGACAGAAGCAGCAGTGGATGGGTGGTGTGCAGCTGCACCTCGAAAACGGGATCGGTTGTTTGTTCCCGTAGGTTGCTTGGATTGCAATTGATAGCAGTTTGATGCACGATGACCAGGTCGACGACAGTGCGTACAATAAGGTTTGCGCCATGAGGATGAACCAGAAGTAGCAAGCACTGCATCTATAGGAGTGGAAACCAGTGGAGTAGCACGTTGTGCCTTTAAAGTCGCAAGGCGAGTTTCCTCCGTTAGTAACTCTGAAACAACTACCTCAAGATGAGGTAAAGGATCCCTATGCAAAAGTGAGGCTCGTACAGGTTCATACTCATCATTTAGAGCCATCAAAAATTGCATAACCTGCATACGATCACGATATTCAGCAAACTTACGAGCATCAATAGTCGAATCCCATGTTGGTTCAGACAAAGCTAGCTAGTCCCAGATAGCATGCATTGAAGAAAGGAAGTCATTAATAGATCGACTGTCTCTTGACGCATGCGATGTAAGTTCCCTAACAAAGTTGATATTGATGAGCAATGTCGATGTGGAATAACGACCAGCAAGAAGATCCCAGGCTTCCTTTGCTGTATTTAGACGACCAAACTGAAGTTTGATGGATGGAATCGAAGTATTTCGAAACCACGTAAGTATCTGGTGATTCTTGCTCTCCCACTCTTCCAATCGTCCAGCAAATGTATTGTCATCTTCTTTGACGGTCTGAGAAGGCTCGCGAAGGTTTCCAGTGACATAACGCCAAAGCTTACGTCCCTTAGAAAACTAGACATTTCTTGAGCCCATAAAATATAATTTGATCCATTTAGGATGGTCTCGAATTGGCATTGAGACTTCTAACTTGTCCATGATAGGCGATATACTAGTAAACTCAATCGATTCTTTGATGAATTTGAGAAAAACTGATATTTGTAGAGCTGATATGAAGAAAATAAGGCCGAAAATAGACTTAGAACGATGAAATACCTCAAGAACCAGCCTAGAAATGCCAAGAACCGGTCGGAAATTGGCTGAACCGGCCCAAAAACACTGCGAACCGGTCGAAATCTGACTGAACCGGTCGGAATCTGGTTGAACCGGTTGAAAACACCTTAAAATCGCTTGAAAACTGCACGAACCGGACAGATAAAGGAGCTAACTGGTCGGGAAATGACCAAACCGGTCGAAAAACTCCGAGAACCGGTTGGAAAACGCTGCGAATCGGTCCGGTCAACGCCGGTCAATGACAATCGGCGACGAGATGACGTGGGCTGACGTCACTAATACGCGCGCAGAGGGTTGATCGGCGCGTGAGAGCGCGTGGCTGACTCCCCGGCGTCGTGGGCGCGTGGATCTCACGCGCAGAGGCTTTGGACGGCGCATGAGGGCGCGTGAAGTACTTTCCGGCGACGTTCGTTGCTGTTCTGGACTCGTATGGGAATGTAGAACCTGTATATGTGGTTTTCGATTAAAAAATTCTAAGAATTGTTTTCGAAATTTCCACCTACAGTCGACGGTGTCGGTGGTCGTCAGTAGTCCTGTAGCACGGCTGACGTGTGGCTTCTCTTCGTGGTAGATCAAGATGCTGCGACAATGGCGACCACTCTCTTAGACAAAACCTCGCTCTGATACCATGATAGAATAAAGTGGAAGAATGAATTTCTGTATATTTCAGTGTGTATAATATTGATGATACAAGGGCCTATTTATAGACTAGTCTAGGCAACTATCTAAAGTAATAGAATATTACAATATCATAATCAAATCAATTATAATCGATATGAAATCAATTATAAATCAATTTGGAAAATAAATATTTCTAACATCCTAAGATATCTCTAACAACAGGCATACCCCGGGGGCATGTAACCACAACATCAAGCAAATCAGGCTTCAGTCCCTCCAAATACTAATGGATAACGCACTATTCTAGTGAAAGATGATAAACTTACTATGTACCAACTATTCTTCTCGTCTCTACCTTCATGTCATCTGCTTGAAAGATCTTGCCAGGACGAAATTTGAAATCTTTGAATTAATGTCAATATCTAAAAAAAATGTTACTTGTTTTCGGGTCTTTGTGGATCACTCGTAGTTTTGAATCCTGGTGAAGACAGAGAAGTCCTTGGGCAATTCCTAAAACAATGTCAAATTGTCTTTTCCATGCCAAAGAGGAGCTTCTGTCATGATCTGCACACACTCAATCCCATTAATGAAGTTGTTAACTTTTAGCTGTATTTTCTGGCGAAAGAATTAATGGACAGAAAACAAAGCATAAGGACTCTAGTGAAAGGGAACTCAAAAATCAAGTGATTTGACCAAAGATGAAATAATCCAGGCTTTTGTTTGGCATATACTCATATTAACTTTCTTTCATCTCCCTCAATGCAGCAGCCAATAAGTCCAACAAGATTCCGGTGCTGAAGTCTAGCGATTAGAAGGACCTCGTTCATAAACTCATCGGGACCTTGTCCCGAATATTTTGACAGCCTTTTTACTGCTACTTCTTGACCTGTGGAAAGAATCCCTGCATATATTTTACTTATAGTGGGCCTCTATATTTATTTTAACTAACTGATTTATAACTCGTTACCTTAAGACCGAACCGAAGCCGGCTGCTCCTAGCTTAGCTTAATTAAACCTTTTTTTGTTTCCAAGGAGCTGTGTAACTTAATTAAACCTTTTTCTGTTTACAACAGAACAGATGCCTATTTTTGCTGTTGAAACCTTCAAGGATGATATCACTGCCAAAGTCACATTGAGTCGGGATGGGTTCGCACAGTTTCTTATACTAAAGAGTGGAAGCGCAAAGGGGGATCTAGCTTTATCAGTCCGTGACAACCCTTGTGACAGCTATGGACATTAACGGCGTGCGCCGAGTGAACCGAAGCCCAAGATGCCTCTGCTTGCAAGGTTTTATGCCCAAGTCACAAGAAGAGTGGGACATGCTCAATTTGACAAACAGGTGCGGAAGGAAAGTTCCGTTGAATTGTTCTTGTGGCGAGGGTTTTATGAAAGTTTCACAAGTGATATTACCTGACCTGGTAGATTTCCACATATTCAAGAATATGAGCCTTAAGGAGTGCAAAATTGAGTGTCTATTGTTCTTGCATGGCTTATGCTAATTCGGATTGTTGGAATTCAAGTCGGCGGATGTCGACTTACCTGATTCCGATGCGCAAACAGCAAATAGCCTCAAAACAAACGTTGAATTATGAATAAATCACGAACAACACTTCCTCACGTTAGTCTGGATGTAATCACGAGGAAAGCACCCGATCTCCACAGCATAAATGCATACTGTTCTTGTAAAGATGAAATGGAACGCCTTGATGGAAAGGGGAGAGAAACTTTGGTACAAATGATCTACCAACCGCTCCAACGGTTGTGTTCGGGAGGCTTTTATACGTCTCCCTTCGTACCCCTCCATTAGTGTCTTTCCAAAGTAACACATCAAGTTGAAATGGTACGATCCAATCGCACCCCATCATGGACGTACCAACTAAAGAACTACATCTCACACTCAGACATGATGGGCTTGATAGCGCTTTATCAAGAATATAAGGCATTCAACATTCATCAACTTTACAAAACAATTCATACTGGCAAATAAGTCGTGCGACCAGTGAGTACACCTGCACTTGGGAGCTCAAATTATGCACCTGTTAGAGATGAAATAATGGTTACAACCCTGAAAAGAAATAAAAAAGATGTCTCACAGTGCTCCAGACATATTTTGTTACATCAGTCCAAAGTATACATATCCCTTAAAGGCTATACTTGACTATTCTCAAAACACTATGCATTTACAATTATATCCGCAACCACAAAAGGGCAATATAATTGGTCGACCAGTAAATACATGTGATAGATGTAAAATAACAATAGTCTTCCTTCGCACTCATGTCTTTCTCAATTTCAGAATAACTGCTTTTCTAGACATGTCTCATAGGCCATATCTATTCATGACCGCCCGTAACATGCTAAAGTAGCAACATTGATCTTTCACTTTGAGAACATAGTCAGAAGTAACATAGGGCACAAAAAATTGAGGTAAAATACAAATTACCTCAAGGGCTTACACGATGAGTAAATAGGGATAATTTTACTCATCTTCCCTTATTGGTCGTACAATGCACACGTAGTATGAATTACATTGGATTACTCTTTCTATAAGAGCGTATGCCATTTATCAAATATATCCACCATACAGATCTTAGCCTAAACATAATCATGTGTTTCTCATGTACTCATGTTTAGCCGAATGCTATATCAGCTCGCTTTCTATAGCGACCAATTAAGTACTCGCATCCGGCATCTTTCAAGCATACATGATTGTGGGACTATCATGTTCGGTCTTATTATAAACAAATCACAGACCTCATCTTGACTCCAATCAAGGCGACATATTTTATGTACCAAACTTGCTCTTCAGCATTTATTTGTACATAACGTCTCATCTCAACATGCTAACTACAGCACTTGAGGCGATTGCTCGTGTGAGTGAGCCAATCATTGCCTGCTGACATACTTTTCAATAATATATGTGTGTTTGTGCTAGTCTCATAATGGATTTGTACTTACTGATAAAATATCAAATCACTAATAAACAAACAAGTACAATACATCTGTCCACAAATACATAAACCAATGATCCTCTACAATAACAGATATCACATTCTACGCAATCCTAGTGACATCCTATGGGTCAAGAATATGTCTCTAGGAATAGCCTTCGTAAATGGATCAGCAACTATTCTATTGGTTGAAATGTATTGCAAAATCACTTCTTTCTGCGCTATAATATCTCTGATAAAGTTATATTTATGTCAATGTGCTTTGTCCTTCCATGATACTTGGGATTTTTCACATAGGCAATGGCTGCTTGACTATCGTAATAAACTGTCACTAGTCTTGGAACTTCAAAGGATGATGTGGCTAAATTTTCCAAGAAACGTTTTAGCCATACTGCTTCTTGTACTGCGACAGAACATGCAATAAATTCTGCCTCCATCGTAGACAAGGCCGTGCATGTCTATTTCTTGCTATTCCAAGAAATCACACATCCGTTAAGCAAGAACGCATATCCAGAAGTCGATTTACGCTCATCTAAGTCTCCACCCCAATCGGCATTTGAATAACCTAATAGGTGTAAATCATTCCCTTGGTAACAAAGTCGATAGTTCATGGTGCCCTTCAAGTATCTAAGAATCATCTTCACTGCTTTCCAGTGTGCTTGACCGAGATTTGATTGATATTGGCTCACCAATCCTATGACATAACATATGTCGGGTCGAGTACACATCATAGCATACATCAAACTTCCGACTGTACTAGCGTAAGGAACAGTTTCCATCACTTTAATTTCTTATAGAGTCTTAGGACACATCTCAATACTTAGGTCTTCACCTTGCATGACAAGGGTATCAATGGAATTACAATGCTATATATTGAAATGCTAAAAAATCTTCATACTATAAAACTCTTGTGATAAAGTAAGGAGTTTCCTTAATAGATCTCTTTCGATCTTAACTCCTAATATATAAGCAGCTTCTCCCATATCCTTCATCTCAAAATTGGAGGATGACCATTCTTTTATGGTGATAACCAAAATCTTGTCATTTCCAGCCAACAGAATATCGTCCACATAAAGTGATAAAATCACAAATTTATCTTTGGACCGCTTGACATATACACAATGATCTTCTTCGATCATCGTGAAACCAAAATTTATTATTGCTCGATGAAAACGAAGATACCACTGTCTAGATGATTGCTTAAGGCCATATATTGAGCGATGAAGTTTGCAAACTTTATGCTCTTGACCTTTAACTATAAAACCTATTGGTTGTTTCATATAGATTTCCTCATCTAATTCTCCATTGAGAAATGCCGTCTTTACATCCATTTGATGTAATTCAAGGTCCAAATGTGCAACGATCGCTAGAATAAAGCGTATTGAGGCAAACCTTACAACTGATGAAAAAGTTTCCTCATAGTTTATACCTTCTTATTGAGTATAACCTTTTGCCACAAGACGAGCCTTATACTTTTTAATAGATCCATCCGCCCTACGCTTAATCTTAAAGACCTATTTGTTTCCAATGGCCTTACGATTTGGTGGTAAATTAACCAAGTCCCAGACATAGTTTGCCCTCATTGACTCCATCTCATCTTCCAAAGCTTTTCTCCATTCTTCCTTATCAGAGGACGAGAGAGCCTCTTGAACAGTCTTAGGCTCGGCATCGACTTTTTGAGCAATCATAAATGCTTTCCCTTCAATCTCAAAATGACGACGGGAATACTTTTACGATTACTTTTACGCAATTGAATTTCTCTTGAATTTAATTCATCAGGCGATGCAACACTCCCATTAAGTCTTGTGTGTTGAGGTAAATCTTCATTTCCCTCTACAACATCAGTGGGTGTGTTATTAGGATCTTCCATCTTATATAATTGGAAGTCCTTATCAATCTCACATCTATTAGGAAAATCGTTTTCCAAGAACGTGACATCCCTGTGGCTCCATTTCGGTCACACTTCCATCAACTCGTTCACCTATGAACACGTACCCCTTGGAGTCTTCGGAATATCTTATAAAAATACATTTCTTCCCTCTATGACCTAATTTGTCATGTTTATGGGAAAAATCATGAATATAAGCTGCACATCCCCATGAACGTAGACTACTCAAGTCTAGTTTCCTACCAGTCCATAATTCATAAGGGATGGAAGTGACCGATTTTGAGGGCATACGGTTAAGTATATAGTTAGCAGTCAATAACGCATCTCCCCAATAGGAGATAGGTAAATTTGCTTGTGCCATCATAGACCTAACCATTTCCAATAAGATTCTATTCCTTCTCTCAGCTACCCCATTTTGTTGTGGAGTACCGGGAATAGTCAATTGTCATTACAATTCCCTTTTCATTACAAAGAGCCTTGAATTGCTCCGATAGATATTCACGTCCACGATCGGTTCTCAATGCCTTTATTGTTTTGTTCAACTGATTCTCTACCATCACTATATATCGTCTAAAGCAGTCTAATACTTTTGACTTTTGGGAGATCAGAAAGACATAACCGAATCGTGTGAAGTCATCTATGAAAGTGATAAAATGTGAGGCTCCATGCCTCGCCCTCACATTCAAAGGATCACAAATGTCAGAATGTATGAGATGCAATGGAAATTTAGCTCTAGTCCCTTTACCGAATGGTTTTCTAGTTGTTTTTCCCGCCAGACAATGTTCACATACGGATAGACTCACATTAGTGAGTGACCCTAAAATGCCTTTTCTAGCTAATCTTTGCATTCTTTACAATCCAATGTGACCTAATCTAGCATGCCAAGTACTTGCATCAATCTTAACATTATTAGAAGACGCAATTAAAGAAAAGCAACCATCAACATTAACATTGTATTGATCATAGTCAATGTTTAACACCATAAAACCATTCGATACATGACCTGAACCATAATAAATTGTTCCATACAAAATGTCAACACAATCACCATGGAAATTCAATACATAACGTAAGCTAAGAAGAACAACTACAGAAACCAAGTTTAGATTGAATATCTAAAGCATAAAGGACATCATGCAGAATAGGTTTCGACCACCAAGTAAGATTAATTTACATGTGCCAATACCCTTCACTTCAATTCTTGGGTTATTCCCAACATATATCCATCTTCTTCCAAGCGGTATTTGACGATACTCCACAAATGCTTCTCGGTCTCTAGCTACATGGTCTGTTAATCCTGAGTCTACAGTCCACATTGGATGAGATTCAGCAAGCATTACAGTATTAGAAATAAAAGCATTACACAAAGTAATGGAGTAATAGGGTACCTTTTTCGGCTCAGTGCATTCACGAGCAAAGTGACCCATCTTGCCACAATTGTGGCACTCCATCTTGGTCTTGTCCTTCTTCCCATCACGCTTCTGTGTCGGAAGGTTTTAGCTCTCTTGGGTCCCCGATCAATCATCTTTCATTTGTTGTTGAATTGAAGATTCCTCTTGCGCTTGAAGCCCGAAACATTACGCGAACTTGATTCAGCAACATAAGCATGGGTAGAGGATCTTGCAATCTCTGAGCGCTCATCCTCTAATTCCAAATGACACGCAATATCATATTCTCATTATGCGTCATATTGATCTTCATATGTTCCCAATTATCAGGAAGTGACCTTATAACAGCCTGAACTTACTGTTCATCAGTGAGGGAGTGACCTATTGACTTCAACTCACGGATCATGTTTGACATCTCCCGAAAATGTTGCATCATCGTTACATTCGGGCGCTTTTGGAATGTGTCAAACTTGATGGTGAGTCTCCTCAGTTTCGTGGCAGATGTACCCCCAAACTTATCTTTCAAGACAACCCACATAACTTGAACTTTGTCATAACTCTCAAATTTACACATAAGATCATTTTGCATACAGCTCAGTAACGTGATGTGAGCAATGCTATTTTTCTTTTTCCAAGTTTGATAAGCTTCCAGATCTCTCCTGTGTTGAGCTGAAGTTCCATGCTCAGGTTCATTAATGGTATGGTTGAGGGTTTCCAAAACTTCTTGCTCCTCAAGGATGTACTGAACCTTTCGGTGCCAAATATTATAATTGTCACCGTTCAGTTTCTCACCCTTATTGAGGTCAGCCACAATGGTCTTTGATGCCGAAGCCATAATCAATTGCTATAACACATTGACATAATAAACGAAGAATCAATACTAGCACACTATACAGAGTAACACACATTTAATTTGCAGCAAAGACAAACTAAATTAATGATAATTCAACAAAAGACACAAAAGTAAAAGTTCACAATGTTTCCAATCAACTTTTATGTACAATTGTTCTATTATCATTAATTAGTTTAATTTGCGCAAATTTTAAGTTCTAGGTGAAAACTCTTTTCAATTCTACCAACCAACGAACTCCCACTAGGAAAAATAATTACATGACCTTATGTAATTTCTACATTTTTCCTTAACATAAAAAAAATTGCATGATAATAACCAACGTATAAACAATAATCATACTTCAACTATAATTAAAATTGCAATTCAACATGTAATGGATTTCCTACCATTGTTCTAATTTTCTAGCAACTAGAAAATTGCAAGTATATTAAAATATATACATCATATCATTGAACCAAGCTCTACACAGCATATATAACTTCATTTGAACACAAGCTAGCTATTGTATTTCCTTAATCACAAGAAAATACAAGCTACAAATGAATAAGCTGCATTAAATCCCAAAAATTACGTTCATAGGGTTTCCAAAGCATTTTCATACATTTATAAAATTCAAAGTATAAAATAATTATACCACAGTGTAGAGAACATTCATATGAACCAAACACGCTGATCACGCTCCAATTGGAGCCCGCACGTGCCCCACGCGCCTCGAGTACGTGGTGCGTGGGCGCATGCGCCGGCAAGCTAAATGGCTCTAGCCGGTCCGACCGGTCCAACCGGGTTTGAACGCTGGACCGGTTGACTAATCCAACCGTTGACTAGTCAACCGTCAGGGTCGGGTCAACGTGTTGGATCTCGGTCGTCGGGTTGCCGCCGGGTGACCGGCCGACTAAGCTGTCAAGCGGTGATGTCATCGATGACGTCATCCAACGACTGACCATTGGATGACGTCACCATGCACCGGTTCGGTTGGCGTGCATCGCACACGTGCGTTCTCGCCAACCGGCACATGTGGCGACGCGCTGGCTTTGCCAGCGCTTCAGGCATGTGGCGTCCACGCGCAGCGGCTTCTGGCCGCATGTGTGGGTGCGTTCGGCATCGCCCTGCGGCACTCGACCCTTCGCCGAACTCATCTCGACGAGCACTTTCACCCCGTATATTCAAAAATTAATTTTGACCAAAAAATTATTTCGAAAAACGGCCAAACCTCACGGATGCATGCGACCCAGAACCCGTTCTTTGCTTCGGTTCAATTTCGAGTTTTTCATATGGCAATTCGACCGATGCTGTGATCCAAACAAGTGTAGAATACAATCTCTTGATCTCAATATCAAATAGTAAATGAGAAAACTCGATGAAAAACAAGGCAGAAATCACGATCAGGCTCTGATACCAATGTTGGAATTCAAGTCGGCGGATGTCGACTTACCTGATTCCGATGCGTAAACAGCAAATAGCCCCGGAACGAACGTTGAATCACGAAAAAATCACAAACAACACTTCCTCACGTTAGTCTGGATGCAATCACGAGGAAAGCACCCGATCTCCACAACGTAAATGCCCACTGTTCTTGTAAAGATGAAATGGAACGCCTTGATAGAAATAGGAGAGAAACTTTGGTACAAATGATCTGCCAACCGCTCCAACAATTGTGTTCGGGAGGCTTTTATACGTCTCCCTTCGTACCTCTCCATTAGTGTTTTTCCAACGTAACGTATCAAATTGAAATGGTGCGATCCAATCGCACCCCATCATGGACGTACCAGCTAAAGTACTACACGGATATTAGAGGGCCAGGCTGCTTGATGTGGTTTAGCGATCTCATTGATATTAAAGAAATTGACATTGTTGGTTATGGCCAATATCTCTTCCTACTGCTACCTGCTTCAGAATTAAGTAAATATTCTGCATTGACTAGTTGGTTTAGCCATTGTTTTTTTTTTTTTTTTTTTTTTTTATCTTTTTTGTCTCAATCTTTCATTACATCGATGCATCCTTCGTAGGTGTCGATTGAACCATTGTTCTATCCAGAATTTGGCCTCATGAAGTAAGGTCAAGGTATTTAGCTTACCTCGGCTTTTCATTCTTCTTTTCCAGATTATGCTCAATGCCGCGCCCATGATAAGCAATCCTGAAATGGCGAAAGCCACAGGATAGTCACCAGTTTCTTGGATAGACTCATGGATTGAATCGCATACGGGAAGTAGTTAAGTAACTAATTCACAAGAAGAGTTCTATCTGTCAGCTGATGAATCAACGTCCATTGGAGAAATTTTGAGATTAGAAATAAATTGCAAGGCATAGAACAATAGTTTTATCAAACGGCATTCCTTTCAAAGTTACTTCTTAAAGCATAGTTTACCAAACGATCTTTGCATTTGACTAAAGTCATTTAGGCTAAATTACTTTGTATTTTCCCAATAGATTTTCAAAATGTTGAACCAAACGCACCCATAGAAAGTGAATGGTATTAGAAAAATGGAATTTTCGAGCGGCTCCCCCAGCCTCAGTTAAGCTAATTATTCTTTGCCTGATCATGGGCCGATAATTTTACTAGTAAATATAGAAATTGTGGGCTGAGCCCATATTTTTGTTCAGAGCTTTTTGAGCACGTGGGCCAATTCGTAATGCTATTGGCCCATAAAACGGACTAACAGAAAGAAAATGAAATGACAAATAGTAAAAGAGGTCATATCCCACGGATTAACGAAGTGAAACTTAATCGGAGTAAGAGTTACGGAAGTCGATTTATAAGGGCTATGTCAAGTTAGGCTTGTTCCACGCATCATATTCGATTATCTACTTCTAGGCGATTTGCAACGATCAATTATTACGTTTAGGCCACATAATAGATGCAGTTGGATCGTGTAATGCAATGATTTTTTTTCCTCCTATTTGGCTAGTGGAGTATCCCCTAATAATCCATAGTAACATGCTAAATTAAGCCGAGCCAAGCAAATCGTAGACGATGGGCTCTAAGTTAACCCAAGTCAGCAGATCTTTGTTGTTATTTTTTTCTGATTTGGGAAAGGTGTCATCGTTGTTCGTCTCTGAGCTTTTCTAGTAAATTGAGTTAAGAGAGGAAGGAACTGAGAAGGCAACCTGCATGTTCCTTGCCCGGACCTCGCACCCGACAGAAGGAAAATTGATTAATATCACGAAGAGCTTCAAATTGATACATATACAATAAATTTACCCAAAATTAGTGTACTTGTGACAAATTTACTATCGGTTAGTTTCCATGAAAATTTATGGTCAAATTGCTGAGTTAAACGACATACGACATTTAGTTTGGGGTTTACTTTCTCCATTTGTCGATACCAATTTGGGATTTTTTTATAATATTAATCCAATTTAATGAAAACTAATAAAAAATAAATTTATCGCAATTGTATTGGTATGGGATTTTTTATGGTCAAAAAATTAATTTTGAATAAATTCATCATGATATTCCAAGCTTGTCATCGTATTAACCCAAGAAGATATAGTAAAATGATTCGACAATTAATTTCAACTTTTTTCATGTCATTGTCGATGGCCATTTCCACCCGTTCGAGATATTCCTACCTCGTAACTTCTTCTGATGGACAACGTGTCACTCTCTTCCTCTCTCGACGCGCATGAAAAGCTATATGGAAGAAAGGAAGGCAATCGAAAAGAGAAGAAAATCGCCAACTAATGATTGTAAACACGGCTGAAAGCATGATCTCAAAGTTTAAGATCTCCGTGGTCCATTCATGCGCTGTTTAAAGGCATTGATTTTGATTGATATCTCCAGATTCTGTTTCCTTGATCGGTGCCTATATTGTTTACTACCGTTCTTCAGAGAAAAGGAAATGATGATAGCAAGAAGGTTCATTGAGCTGCAGATAATGATGATATCGGAAAACCTAAGAGTAACGATGAAAAGTCGAGCTTTCCTCATTAACTTTTGCTGAATTAAGCTAAGAGAACCGAGCAATCCTTCCCTCCATCTTTTAATTTCCTGGTGAGTCTCGATGAGGAAAGCCCGACACTCGCTCGGCCAATAGGCATGCATGAACTTGATGCTAACCTTCATCCTAACCGTTTCCACAGTGAACTGAAACGGCCTCCTCCTCCTCTTTCCGTCGCCGGGCCTCAGGCCTGCTTTCCTCGAAGGTGAGAACTCGGCGGCCCCTCTTGCTGATGTCATATTCCGAAGATGATGTGTCGTTGTGGCTCGAGAGAGGGACTGGCACTTGCGGTGAACTGGTGCGAGGCAGAGGTTGACGTCTTGGATGAGCACGTCGAGTTTCTTGTTGGGGTTGGTGGCGGTGAGCTGGATTTGGACGTGGAGTTTTGGAGTAGGGGATGAGGCGTCGAAGGCATTGTGAAGGCCAGAGAGGGTGAGAGAGAGAGGGAGTTTAAGCCGGAACGCGGGAGGGCGAGGGTTCACATTGAGCCATGTGACAGCGATGATCGCCCCGATCAACATGACGAGGAGGACAGGCGAAAACATCGTACGGAAGACAGTTGAAAGGACTAATTCCCATCGAATTTCTCTTCTTGGGGAAGTAATCCGAGAGCTACAGAATCCGTATACTAAATCGATTTACAGAATGACATGGCCACCGTTTGATTATGCTTCATAGTAGTCACTAACCCATTTTTTCATTGTACACTTTACGGCTATCTTCTATTTCTTAGCTTCGAACCTCTAAGTGTCATATGAAATGTGACTTTTAATTAATGTTTATAAGATTTTGCATGGCCAGCATCCACGTTAACATCAGTTAGCCAAAATTGACTTGATAGATTGAATTGGCGTAACTGTAATAAATTTAGGACTCTTTTGATAATTTTTCCATTGAAGCATGACCATGATATTGAGGTTACTTGTAGCAATATGTAATTTCGGATTCAAAGTTATATGTTTAATTAATTCCCAAAAGCTACACGACCAATTACTAGCTACAGCTCCGTAAGTCTAAAGAAAAGCCACGGCAAGAGTTTGTCATTCAACTCTACAATGTCGTATGCTTCTTCCGTCCTTTGTACCCGAGAAAGCAGGTCTTCATTCTGCAGAGACATCCTTGATGGCATTTCTATCGACCTTCAGGCAATGTAACCGTAACAACGTTGGCTGTGAAGGGTTCTTCCCTAACTAAATGTGCATCCGAGCTACCCGAACTTCTCTCAACGAAGAAACCAGGTTCTTTTGGCGGCGGCAAGGTTGCTCCTTCATTTGCCAACATGAAGATGACACTAGACATTGCCGGCCTATCTTCAGGAAACTTTTGGACGCATAGCAAGCCTACCTGAATGCATCTCTCTGCTTGAGACTCAACAAAAGAGGCGCATACAGATTCATCAATGAGTTCCATGGCCCTCCCTTCTCTCCATAGCAGCCATGCCTAAAAAATTTAAACCACTCATGATCAACCACTAGAAAACGCATCTTGGGGAACATAGAAAGAACGAGATGAGATTTTAAGAGAAACAGAATATCTGGTCCTGTTTAGCAAAAAAGGAAATGGTGGGTCTTAATAATTCTCTACCACTTACGTGCCGAGAAGGTTGTGGTGATGATCAGGATGTTGGAATCCTCTATTCTTTTTGCTACTTACTATCTCTAACAAAAGCACCCCAAAGCCAAAAAACATCGGACTTCACAGAGAATTTTCCATCAAAGGCATACTCGGAGACATGTAACCACTGTATCAAGCAAATCAAGCCACAGTTTCTCCAAATACTTATGGACAGTGCATGCTTCGAATGGATCAAGATGAGAAACTTACTATGTACCAACTATTCTCCTCGTTTGTGTCTCTGTGTCATCCCCTCGAAAGATCCTTGCCAGGCCGAAATCTGAAATCTTTGGATTCATGTCAGCATCTAACAAAATATTACTTGTTTTCAGGTCTCTGTGGATCACTTGTAGTTTTGAATCCCGATGGAGATAGAGAAGTCCTCGGGCAATACCTAAAACAATGTCAAATCGCCTTTTCCATGCCAAAGAGGAGCTTCTGTCATGATCTACATACACTCAACCCCATTAAAAAATTAATCAAGTTGTTAGCGTTTAGTTGTATTATTTGGCGAAGGTATCAATGGATAAAAATAAAAGCACAAGGATTCGAGTGAAAAGGAACTCAGAAAGATCAAGAGGTTCTGACCAAAGAGGAAATAATCCAAGCTTTTGTTTGACATGTACTCATAAATTAACATTCTTTCATCTCCTCGATGCAGCAGCCAACAAGTCCAACAAGATTCCGGTGCTGAAGTCTTGCGATTAGAAGGACTTCGTTCATAAACTCATCAGGACCTTGTCCCGAATACTTTGAAAGCCTTTTTATTGCTACTTCTTGTCCTGTGGAAAGAGTTCCCTACACGAATTCTACTTAGTGTGCGCCTCTGTAATTATTTGAACCGACTGATTTATAACTCGTTACCTTATAGACCGAACCGAAGCCGCCTTCTCCTAGCTTGTTTGTTTGAGAGAAATGGTTAGTAGCAACAGAGACGGTAGCAAAATCATATAATGGCAAGTCAATGTCATCCATCTCACTTGGCAAGCCTACAGGGAGATGTAAATTCGTTTCACAAACCATACCAGAATCTATATTTAAAAAAAAAAAAAAAAAAAAGCAATCTGGACTTTGACCAGAAGAAGTAAGGTATTTAGCTTACCTTGGCTTTTCATTCTTCTTTTCCAAATTATGCTTAATGCCGTGCCCACAATAAGCAATCCCGAAATGGCTGAAGCCACAGTGATAGTCACCAATTTCTTGGATAGACTACACGATGAATCTAGCATACAGGAGCAAGTTAAGTAACTAATTTCAGAAATAGAGTTCATCTGTAAGCTGATAAACCCATCTCCATTAAAGAAACTTGGAGATTAGAATAGTAGTAAGACAGAATTTTAGCTCAGTCTGACAATGACAAAGGACGCACCGATATAACAAAAGATTGGAACAAAGAAGAAAAAGCAATTGCTAAACCAATTAGCCAATGCAGATAATAATATTAGTATTTACCTAATTCAGAAGCAGGTAGCCGTAGGAAGAGATATTGGTGAGAACCATCATCGTTAATATCCCTAATATCAATGAGATTGCCAAACCACAGCAAGCAGCCTGGTCCTCTAATATCCGAATTTGCATAAGCCATGCAAGAACAATTCTTTAGACACTCAACCTTACACTCCTTAAGGCTCATATTCTTGAATAGCTGGAAATCTATCAGGTCAGGTAATTTAACCTGTGAAAGTCTCATAAAACCCTCTCCACGAGAACAATTCAATGGGACTTTCCTTATGCACCCTCTTGCCTGATTGAGCATGTCCCACTCTGCTTGCGACTTGGGCATAAAACCCTGCAAACAGAGGCATCTTGGGCTTTGGTTAACTCGCACACGCCATTAGCGCCACAGTATCCATAGTTGTCACAAGGGTCGTAAGGGAGAGATTCAATCATATCCCACTTCGCGCTTTCACTCTTCAGTAAAAAAGCTTGTGAAACACCATCGGGGCTTAATGTGATTCTGATAGTGATATCGTCTATAAGATTTTCAATTGCAAAATAGGCAGCTGTTTCATTGTGAACAAAGATGGATCTAGCAACAGGAGTCGACACCTTGGACATATCGTTGAAGTAAACTCCATTCCATGGTGCAGATCGATAAACTTTGACGGAACCATTATGACTATTTCAAGTTGAGGTAAACCATCGATTTTGTATTTGCCTGTATAGTCTCCAAGGGAAGGATCGTCTGCGCTTCTCCAAGAAGTCACATAATGTTCCAAACCGGTTCTAAAGTTCCATCCCAATGTCATACCAACCAAAATCGTGTCTGATGGGTAATCAAAGCTCTGCCATGAGTAGTCAGTGGAATCTAAACTATTACGTTCCCTAAGAACAAGGTTACCAGAATCTAGGAGCTGTGCAACTGGGTTTCCGAGAACCTTGGTTGAATTCGTCGACCAAACAACACTCTTTGATCGATTTAGAAGAACAAGTTCACCTTCATAGCTTATTTCAGAGTACCATTTGAATCAGTGAGTGGACGGTTCCTATTAGCAACCCAAACAACCGTTTCAGGACTTGCCACGAGCCATATCCCCAGGAAACTGTTGTTCGAGCTTCCAGCAGAAGAAACCGAGCTCAAATTTTCGGTCCAAGGAAACTAATGTCTCTCCCTTTCTAATAGATTGAACTGAACTCAGGATGTCTGTGGCACTGGACATGTGCAACAGTGATAGAACGACGATGGAAGTGCAGAAGAAGCTGAAGATAGGAGGAACTTCCATTGCAGACCCCTCCGTTTGATCTAGAGATGAAGTAAATAACTAGATATATAGGAGACAAATACCTCTGTTTGGTAAAGAGGAAGTCGCAGGAGTTCCTGATTGGATTGAGTTGGGTCAAGCAAGTAGATCCATCACGCAAATGTTCCTAGATTGGTCTCCAACCTTCCGTGTCAGTCGTTACGTACCAAATCTAAGGGCGTGCATGTTTTCACTTCTTTTTTCTGTTTAAGAGCAGATTTTTTGTTTTTTTGTTCGTGAACAAAAAAAACATAAACGCGTTTGTTTGCGTTTTTGTTTCAAAAATAGTTTTGTTCCTAACAAAAAGCGAAATGAGAAACAAAAAAAAGTTGTTTTTGTTAAAACACTTTTGAAGAAACACTTCTCTCTCTTCTCATCTCTTTTCTTCTTCTTTTTTCTTTGGCCGGTTGCCGGCCTTGGCCATGGCCGGCGACCAGCCGTCGAGGGCCATCGATGCCGTCGAGGGTCGGCAACCTTGCCGGATAGTCGCGGCCCCAGCGAGGCCGAGCATCGCCGGATCTAGGCGAGGCCAAGCTCGCCCAGCCTGGGCGAGGCCGAAGCGTCGCTCGCGCCATGGCTGGGCAAGCTTGAGCTCACCCCGGCCAAGGCGAATTTGCCGGCCAAAAGAAGAAAAAATAAAAAATAAAAAATAAAGACAAAAGGAAAATAAAATAAAAATATTAAAAAATTAAAAGAAAAAATATATAAATTTACCAAAACGTGTTTTATTTTTTTTTTATTCCTGGAACAAGTTTACTAAACGTGTTTTGTCAAAAATTGTTCCGGAACAAAAAATAGTTTTTCATTTGCATTACTTCAACGTTTTTGAACGTAAACGTTATCACTCAACTTATTTTTAAATAGTAGAGATTTTATTTTTTTTAAAATAAATTCTATGGATATCAACTACCTTTTTCTCTTTTAACGAATAATAATTGCTACCGATTATTTGGATTCAACGGGCGCCCTACTAGCATAAAAAACCTTCGTAGTTTTCGTTGTATTTTGTTTCTTGTTTCATATGTGGTCATTAGTTTGAAAAAAGCATCCAGATAAAATATGCTTAACGATTATTCTAACCCATTGAAAATGCAGGAGACGACATTTGAAACATACCTACTTTTTTTGTTTCTTTTATCTTCACCCTCAATATTCTTCTTGCTCTAATTTCGAATTTAAAGAACACGTTATTGGGAATTAATCGTAATATTTGTATTGGTGCACAAATTGATAAGAGTAGCCACTTGGCCAATGGGTGGACAACTTCAAAGGTCAAGAAGAAGACAAAAAAGAAAGAGTGAGACGTTTTTGTCAGCTGCGTTGCATTCACGGTACCACGTAATCCAATAGTTTTTAGGAAAAATAAAAACATAATCCGATAATTATGGAAACACCAGGCGAAGAAAAAAAGGAAAGGACACAAAAAGTCGTTAAAGTCTAAGGCCCCGTTTGGTTCGGTTTTGGAAATGAGGTTTTGGGACTCTAAAGTCCTACAACGCAAATCTGGCGATGTTTGGTCAATTTTTTTCACGGGCAAGATGCAATTGCATCTTCAGACTTTAAGACCGTTAGTCCAAAGTAGGTCTAGAGGTCCTTTGAGCTTATATTTTCGGAATCAAGTTCCGATTCTGTTTATCTTTTCCAAAACCACCGCACGAAGAAGCTGATCGGAGGTCGACAATTGCCAACCAAGGGGTCGCGCCCGGTGGCAATGCGCTGATGACCGCCACCTAAGAGTTGCTCGACCCGTCGACCATCACCGGACCTCAGGTGACGCCTAAGTCGCGTGACCCAAGCAATTGATGGCTTGAATTCCAACCCAAAGCGGCCGTCGCCCGGGGTCGCCTGACCCGCAACGGCTCCAGGCCGATCTCGGCCATCCAATCGCCGGATGGAGATCCAAAGGGGAAGTTCAAAAAAAATACAAATATTTTTTTTTTTTTTTTAATTTAATAAAGTCATTTACAAATGTAAATTTTACCAAAGCGGTATTTTGGCCAAAGTTGTTTTTCAATACATTTTAGAATTATAATTTAAACGCTATTTATTTGCATTTAAAATCCCCTTCACCCAAAGGTATTTGTATTTTTGCAACGATTCTAAAAAGCCCAGAATCAAATGTATTCCCTAAGTCACTCGTTCTCTTATCCCTAGAAGCCGAATCAAACTGAAGCCCATAATGAGAAGAGCCTAGTTGACACGCTATTAATTAGGGTTTGTTAAGTTCCCTTTCTAGCCTATAAAATGCTATTAATTAGGGTTTGTTAAGTTCCCTTTCTAGCCTATAAAATGATAGGTTATACCTATAAGTTACTTCATCCCATTAAAAGTTGTTATACTGAAATATGTCATATAAAAGAAGATCTAGCATTCTAATAAATCTTTGATTATCAAGTTAATCTATTTTTCTTCAAGTAAACCAATGGCCTAAACAGGTACATTTTAATTCTACTGTACTTATCGATTTCGGTGTTTTACGGTCATATATGGATCCGATTGTTCTTAATTAATTATTTATTTATGTGAATATTTTTCTACAAGATCATCCATGCTTCTTTAAGAAGTCAGATGACGTTCCAAACCGGTTCTAAAGTTCCATCCCAGTGTCATACCGACCAAAATCGTGTTTGATGGGCAATCAAAGGTCTGCCATGAGTAGTCAGCGGATTCTAAACTGTTGCATTCCGTAAGAACAAGGTTACCAGAATCTAGGAGCTGTGCAACCAGGTTGCCGAGAACCTTGGTTGAATTCGTCGACCATATGATGCTATTTGATCGGTTCAGAATAACAAGTTCACCTTCATTGCTTATTTCAGAGTACCATTTGAATCGGTGAGTGGATTGTTCCTGTTAGCAACCCAAACCACCGTTTTAGGACTGACCACGAACCATATCCCCAGGTAACTATTCTTTGACCTTCCGGCAGAGAAGAAACCGAGCTCGAACTTCCGGCTCAGGGAAACCAATTTCTCTCCCTCTCTAATAGATTGAACTGTACTCAGGATGTCGGCTGAATTGGTTAGGGGCAGCAATGATAGAACGATGATGGAAGTGCAGAAAAAGCTGAAGATAGGAGGATCTGCCATTGCAAACCCTTCCGTTTGATCTACGAGATGAAGTAAATAACTAGATAAAAGATTCGAGCTTTCCTCAAAGTAGCATAACAGGAAGACATATACAGACACCTTTGTTTGGTGAAGTGCAAGTCCTAGGAGTTCCTGATTGGATTGAGGTGGGTCAAACAAGAAGACCAGTTACGCAAATGTTCGGAAATTGGGCTCCAACCTTCCCGTAGCTTCACGTACCAAATCCAAATGACTGGATTTTTTTATATAAATTCTATAAATATTAACTGCCTTATTATTTGGATTCAATGCGCATCCCAAAAGCATAAACTAATTTTAAAAACTTTTCATATTTTTTATTCTAATCTCATGTGTAATCATTGTTGTAGGAAACACATCCAAATTTAATGTGCGTGGTGATTATTTTAACAAAGTGAAAATGCCTAGACACATACCTACCTTTTTTTCCTGGATAAGGAAATATTGTCTCGACTCACTTGTCAATGTTATTATATCTTTAACCTAGAATTGCGAAGAAAATAGTAATATTTGGATTGGTGCATGAATCCATTAGAAAGGGGAAAAAAAGAGAAAAGGTGAGACATGAAGAACAAACTCAAAAAGTAAAACAGAAGACAAGAAAAACCTCAAACTTGTTTTTGACAGCAGTGTTTACACCGCCCAGGAGAAAAAGAAAGATGGACCCAAGAAGTCAAAATCAAGTCGCTCTTGTTTTTTACTACCCTTCTCTTACGCCAAGTTTTTTTGTCCAATTCAAATTTAATCGATTTTAGTCTTCCGAAATATATGGAGTTGCGGAATAAAAAGAAGAAATTGGAAAAAAAGGGATAGAAAGTGAATGCTATGGGTTATACTTTAGAAAAAGAAGGCCGATTTTCATTGTACATGATGGCGTCTCAAGTCTATCTAAGTCATCGGATTATGTTGTTTCCGTGTGATTTGGGCAAGAAGATACTGTTGTACTTTCTTTAAATTTCTTAATCAACTGACTTGAAGAGGAAAGAACCAAGAATGCAAACTGCATGTCCCACCCTCCAACTTTGCGTTCACGACAGGGACGATAAGGTGAGGTTTCAATAGTTTGTTCACTTTTTCCATGTCACTGTCGATCGCCCTCTCACTACACTCGACATTGCTACCGTAATTTCTGCTAAAGTACAAGCTAGTAAGAATAAAGCAACATAGCTTCAAAAAAGTAAAAAAGAAAGAAAGTGAGAATGTGTTTTTCACGGCATCTTTATAAAGTTGTCAATCTTTTCATAGAATGAAAATTGTACCGTGGAGCCTTCTCACTCTCAAAATGAATTTCACTCAAAAGATCGTTACTCTTTTCCTCCATCCAAAAACATTTTCTATGAACAATGTCTTTCGTTATGAGGTAAGAGTCATCTGGGCCATTCTCAACAAGTTTGATTAGTTTTCCTTATCCCACATGATCTTTTTCCACATGTATCACATGGCCAAGAGAATTATAGGGAAACTGCCTTATGGTGCTTTGGACACACGCATCTTCAAGCTTCTCAAGATTGGCCACTTTCAAGTACCACCAATTGTCATGCCAAATATGGAAATTGGGGAGAAAACCCTAGACAAAGTGATACTTAGAATGACACTAAAAGGACAGGTCAATCATCGAGGAGAAGTCGTCCCTGTTGGTCACGGAGACTGTGACAGAATTGTGGCAAATCTCCAAGAAAGACTCATGAACTCTCTGAACCAAAAAAGCGCAAACATGCTAAGGCACGGACACCATCCAAAGCCCCTTGTCCACCTCGATTGGAAAAATCACCTTCATCTATTGTGGACACACCTACTCTCCTGCTAGCCTTAATCAACTTCAAGCAGATGTCAAGGAAATCAAGACCACCCTCCCGTCTCTGACTCGATACATGGTGAAGATTGAGTGTACTCCTTAGCTTGGATTGCTACAACTCAATACGCCCAGAACCAAAGACTGCCGAACTTGAACTGCCCACTTCATCTCGGTAGCACAAATGCCCTCACACCTAAAAAAATTCAATACTTTTTGTGCTCATGTTTTGCTCCTATTATGTCAATTCTCATCGTTCGTTGCTTAGGTCTATTTTCTTGTATCGACCTATCCTTTGCTATCAATGAAGCTGATCTCTTTATAAGTAAAGCGTCTATTATATTTTGCTTGATGACAAAAAGGGGAGAGTTACTTGATGTGAAATATGCTCATAACATTTGCTATTGATGATGTTTGCAAATTGTGTATATGCTCATAAACATCCACTCCTGCCAATGTTTGCAAATTTACTAATATCTTCTCATAATGTTTTGCATACAAACTACAGTCATCTGGAATTGAACTACTTATCAAAATAGGGGAGTGTGCGAGTGCATCATCAAAACAAGGGAAGCATTTAATTGTTACACTATGAATCCCAAAAATAGTTGATGACACGCTCTAGGCAGAAGATCTTTAGTGCTATCATGCTTTATCTTGCTAAAGATCACCGGAGTTCACATCTCCAAAACATTACTGCAAAACATCTTGAGGAGATCCTATTTTAAATTGTAAAATTTCTTTCAAACAATTTTTATTACTCTTTCACATGCGGAATAATTTTGTTATCATCAAGAAGAGGGAGATTGTTAGAGAAAATATCTTCAAGTGATTTTGATGATGTCCAAACTATCTTTAATATGTTACTTACTATAATATATATAGATGTTTGGACTAAAGGACTATGCAACATCTATGGTGCGAGTTATTGAAAAGAAGTTTGCAAATATCTTGTTATGACAAAGAGCACTAGTCAACCTAAAAGATCAATTGTTGATGATGTTTATGTTGAAATTGTAAAGATTAGGTTGATGGTGATGTAACCATGGAGTGCATATGATGATGTTTGTTGAGTCAGCTAAGTAGCCGTTGAAAAACCAAGATTCTCACAGTAGCAAAATCCGGATAAATCATGTAGTAGAGTAGCTACGTTGTACGGCGAGTCAGTTTAGATTGCGGTGAGAAGACGGTAATTACCATTTTTGGTTAGCTTGTAGAGGTTTAAGGAAAGAAGCTATGGGCTGTACCTTCCTTGAATAGCAGCTCAATTGAAACTCTCCAGTGGTTATTTGCTTCTCTAATTCATCTTCAATGGATATATTGAGGAAGAGTAAAGAAGAGAAGATCATGGAGAACCTTGAGAGAGAGTGCAGTACACAAGATCAAGAAGCTTGCCTCCTCTTGTTCTTAGCTATGAGCTCTCTATCATACTATTTTGATATTTATGTTATTTGGCAATTGTGTAAAGGATTAAATGTACAAATGTAGAGCAGCAATTGAATCCAGATAGTAGTATCTATCGTATAAAGGATTAGTGCTAGCCATTTGTAACTTTTCAAGCAGATTGTTAGTGGAATCCAGCCCGTCTTGAGGCTATTAGTATGAAGAGTGGATGTAGACTTGCGAGGACAAAGTCAAACCACTATAGCTCTTTGTGTCCCATTGTTTACATTCCATTTACATACATTGGCATATAGTTAGTTAGCATTTTCTTAAACATGAGGTTGAGTTGATCTTTATTTAGCTATTAGCTAATTTCCGCAAAAGACCAACAAAGTTCAAAAACAACCATTCATACTCCTCTAGGTTGTATTGTTAGCCATCACCAAACATGAACCAAGAAAAATGTTAAAACTTATTCTAGATTCTAGGTTACAAGTTACAAGTTCCAACTGGTTCCTCCAACTAAGAACTTGGAACCTACTTATTGAAATTGTTCTTCATTTTTTGGAACCTGGAACTTACAGGTTCCCATCGGTCTAGTTTACAAGTTCCAGGTTCTATCGTGGAACCATGCGTAGCCCTAGTTGCATGCTTGACGACAACAAACCCTAGAAGCCTAAGGACAATGAACCCTAGATGTCTTGGGGAGAGATGCCTAGGGACAAAGAACCCTAGAAGCCCGTGCAGGCCGAATAGCAAACTGGCGTACATTGCGGCAGATCGAGATAGCGAACGCTGCTTAGATAGGATTACTTGCGCAGACTGGACAACGAACCGACTTCTGTGTGTCTTGGAATGAAAACATTAATTAGAAATGTGAGAACTAAAATGTGTGAATCATATGCGCATGTGTAGTCGAGTTGTTTGTCGAGTCATCGGGTCCTTATGTCGTGAGTCTAGAATACTTGGAGGCAGCCGTCCTGTTGTTATAGTCTCCTCGATCTTAGTTGGTCTCATATAGTATTGTTTAAACCATAGTTGTTGAGTGAGTCACATGTCTTAGATAGATTATTCGTATGTGTGATGGGTGAGCGTATAGTATAAAGTTTTGGATATTTCACTTGCTAGGCATTAGCTCATCCTTATTGATATTTAAATGTTTCATATCTTTAGATATGATTGCCAATCCTGCTTACCCCATATCCCTTTACGGAGCCCCTGTAGACTTTGAGGGACAGTTGTCTGAGTTTACCGACTCGCGTTCCCTTCCATGATAATCATGAGGTATACGTCCATGTTATGGGTAGATATAGGCTCGCCTGTAGGTCGCATTGCTTATCACTTCATTGCGATATACGCGAAGATTGGAGGACTTCTAATAGGTCCTTTGCCGTATCC
Organism: Eucalyptus shirleyi; assembly: GCA_017140165.1. Taxonomy (NCBI): domain Eukaryota; kingdom Viridiplantae; phylum Streptophyta; class Magnoliopsida; order Myrtales; family Myrtaceae; genus Eucalyptus; species Eucalyptus shirleyi. The sequence goes on from CM029455.1 coordinate 9,812,244, forward strand.
AGAGGACAATAGCAATGACGAGGATGGTAAAGGTAGGGAGTAGTTCATGGAGCTGGAGGATAGGATCATTTTTTGGCACGATCTTGACACTTTTTGGGATAAGACCTTTGTAGATGGGTGATTGATGATGTGGATAGTTGTGGGGGTGCAGTTATGGTGGCATTGATGATAGCTTATGGGAGTAGTATATCCTTTTGACCTTCCAGTCGTGCTTCGATGAAAATCACCTATGTACATATATAAAAGATAAGAAACGAAAGCTTTGATGTTTGTTCTCTTATTGTGTCCATCCATTATTGTATTTTTTGTTTGATTTTATACTTTCAGCTTCTGCTTATGCTAAAAGTGAAATATTAATAACCCACGTTAGTATGTGGCGGATTGGGCGTCACACTCGATGAGATGAGGTCAACCCTCTTCGCCTCAAATGAGTTCCCGATGACCAACAGAGGAAGAAAGAGATTAAAAAAAATTATAAAATTGCAAAACTTATCCATGTTAATGCCAATTATTCCTTGTAGGACGGTTACTGCTAACTAGACCTACTTCAATGATTTTGGCTATGCCAAGGGAAGCTAGAAGATTATTCTTCCCTCTTCTCAAAGAGTCTAGAGAAAGCTGGCGAAAATTCGTTATTCAACTTCACCACATGTGATAAAAAAAAAACTTCACCACATCAAATGCTTCTTCTGTCCTTTGCCCTCGAGAAAGCTGGTCTACATTTTGCAGGGACATCCATCATGGCATTCCTATCGACCTTCGGGCAATGTGACCGTGGCAACATTGCATGTGTTGGATTCTTCCTTAACGAAATATGCATACGAGGTATCTGAACTTCTCTCGATGAAGAAACCGGGCTCTTTCGGTAGTGGCAAGGTTGCTCCTTCATTTGCCAACATGAAGACGACACTAGACATTGTCAACTATCTTCAGGAAACTTTTGGACACATAACAAGCCCACTTGAATGCATCTCTCTGCTTGAGACACAACGAAAAAGGCACGTTCAAATTCATCAATAAGTTCCATAGCCCTCCCTTCACTCCATAGAAGCCATGCCTAAAAATTTAAGCTACTCATGATCAACCACTATCAGTGCATTGAAAAAGAAAACGCGTCTAGGGGAACATAGAAAGAGTGAGATGGGGTTTTAAGAGAAACGGGAATATCTGATCCTATTTAGCGAGAAAGGAAATGGTAGGTCTTAACAATTCTTTACCACTTACGTGCCCAAGAAGGGTGTGATGATGATCAGGATGCTGGAATCCTCTATTCCTTTTGCTACTTACTATCTCTAACAAAAGCACGCCAAAGCTAAAAACATCGGACTTTACAGAGAATTTTCCACCAATGACATACTCTGGAGACATGTAACCGCTGCATCAAGCAAATTAGGCTTTAGTCTCTTGAAATACTGATGGATAGTGCACTGTTCAAATGAATTAAGACGAGAGACTTACTATGTACCGACTATTCTTCTCGTCTCTGCCTCTGTATCATCTCCTCGAAAGATCCTTGCCAAGCCGAAATCTGAAATCTTTGGATTCATATCAGCATCTAACAAAATGTTACTTGTTTTCAGGTCTGTGGATCACTTGTAGTTTCGAATCCCGGTGAAGATAGAGAAGTCCTCGGGCGATTCCTAAAATAATGTCAAATCGCCTTTTCCATGCCAAAGAAGAGCTTCTGTCATGCTCTGCATACACTCAACCCCATCAAAAACCAAGTAAGTTGTTAGCGTTTAGCTACCCCGTCAAAAATTAATTAAGCTTTTAGCATTTAGCTATATTTTATGGCGAAGGTATCAATGGACATAAACAAAGCATAAGGATTCGAGTGAAATGCAACTAAGAAAGATCAAGTGGTTCTGACCAAAAATGAAATAATTCAAGCTTTTGTTTGGCATATACTCATAAATTAACATTCTTTCTTCTCCTCAATGCAGCAGCCAACAAGTCCAACAAGATTCCGGTGCTGAAGTTTGGCAATCAAAGGGCTTCATTCATAAATTCATCAGGACCTTGTCCCGAATATTTTGACAGCCTTTTTACTGCTACTTCTTGACCCGTGGAAAGAATTCCCTGCATGAATTTTACTTAGTGTGACCTCCGTAGTTATTTGAACTGGCTAATTTATAACTCGTTACCTTGTAAACCGAACCAAAGCCGCCTGCTCCTAGCTTGTTTGTTTGAGAGAAATGGTTGGTTGCAGCAGCAACGGCAGCGAAATCATATAATGGCAAGTCAATGTCATCCATTCCACTTGGCAAGCCTACAAGGGATGTAAATTAGTTTCTCAAGCCATACCATAAACTCCACAAGGAAAAAAAATCCGGAATTTGACCAAATGAAGTAAGGAAAAGGTATTTAGCTTACCTCGGCTTTTCATTCTTCTTTTCCAGATTATGCTTAATGCTGTGCCCACAATAAGCAATCCTGAAATGGCTGAAGCCACAGTGATAGTCACCAGTTTCTTGGATAGACTGCGGATTGAATCTGGCATACAGGAAGAAGTAACTAATTTCAGAAAGAGTTCATCTGTAAGCTGATGAATCAATCTCCATTAGAGAAACTTTTAGATTAGAAATAAATTGCAAGGGACAGAACGATAGCGCAGTCTGACATTGACGAAGGACACATCGATGTAATGAAAGATTGAGACAAAAAAAAAAAAGATGGCTAAACTAACTAGTCAATGCAGAATATTTACCTGATTCTGAAGCAGGTAGCCGTACGAAGAGATGTTGGCCATAACCAACAATGTCAATTTCCTTAATATCAATGAGATCACCAAACCACATCAAGCAGCCTACTCCTCGAACATCCGAATTAGCATAAGCTATGCAAGAACAATTCTTTAGGCACTCAACCTTGCATTCTTTAAGGCTCATATTCTGGAATAGTTGGAAAATCTATAAGGTCAGGTAATTTCACATGCGAAAGTTTCATAAAACCCTCGCCACGAGAACAATTCAGTTGAACTTTTCTTATGCACCTCCTGTCGAATTGAGCATGTCCCACTCTTCTGGTGACTTGGGCATAAAACCCTGCAAGCAGAGACATCTTAGGCATCGGTTAACTCGGCACACGCCATTGGTGCCACAATGTCCAGTTGTCACAAGGGTTGTCAGGGAGCGAGAACGTTAGATCCCACTTCGTGCTTCCACTCTTCAGTAGAAGAGTCTGTACAATTCCATCGGGGCTTAATGTGAATTTGGCAGTGATATCGTCCTTATAAATTTCAATCGCAAAATAGGCTGCCGTTTCATTGTGAACAAAGATGGGTTTACCAATGGGACTCGACCACTTGGACGTACTGCCGAGTCCAACTCCATTCCATGGTCCAGACCGATAAACTTTGACGGAACCATTGCTGACTATTTCAAGTTGAGGTAAACCTTCGATTTTGTATTTAAGTGTATAGTCTCCAGGGGAAGGATCATCCGTGCTTCTCCAAGAAGTCAGTTGACGTTCCAAGCCAGTTCTAAAGTTCCATCCCAATGTCATACCGAGCAAAAGCGTGTCTGATGGGTAATCAAAGCTCTGCCATGAGTAGTCAGCGGAATCTAAATTGTTGCGTTCTTTAAGAAGAAGGTTACCAGAATCAACGAGCTGTGCAACTGGGTTTCCGAGAGCCTTGGATGAATTTGTCGACCAAATGACGTTATTTGATCCGTTCAGAATAACAAGTTCACCTTCATTGCTTATTTTCAGAGTACCATTTGAATCGGTGAGTGGACTGTTCCTGTTAGCAACCCAAACCACCGTTTCAGGACTGACCACGAACCATATCCCCAGGTAACTATTCTTTGAGCTTCCGGCAGAGAAGAAACCGAGCTCAAACTTTCGGCCCGGGGAAATTAATGTCTCTCCCTCTCTAATAGATTGAACTGAACTCAGGGTGTCGGCTGTATTGGTTAGGGGCAGCAATGATAGAACGATGATGGAAGTGCAGAAAAAGCTGAAGATAGAAGGATCTGCCATTGCATACCCTTCTGCTTGATCTACGAGATGAAGTAAATAACTAGATAAAAGATTCGAGCTTTCCTCAAAGTAGCATAACAGGAAGAGATATACAGACACCGTTGTTTGGTGAAGTGCAAGTCCTAGGGTTCCAGATTGGATTGGGCGGGTCAAACAAGAAGACCAGTTACGCAAATGTTCGGAAATTGGTCTCCAACCTTCCCGTAGCCTTCACGTGCAAATCCAAATGACTGGATTTTTTTGTAAATTCTATAAATATTAACTGCCTTATTATTTGGATTCAATGCGCATCCCAAAAGCATAAACTAATTTTAAAAACTTTTCATATTTTTTATTCTCATCTCATGTGTAATAATTGTTTTTAGGAAACACATCCAAATTTAGTAATGCGTGGTGATTATTTTAACAAAGTGAAAATGCCTAGACACATACCTACTTCTTTTTTTTCCTGGAGAAGTAAATATTGTCTCGACTCACTTGTCAATGTTATTATATCTTTAACCTAGAATTGCGAAGAAAATAGTAATATTTGGATTGGTGCATGAATCCATTAGAAAGGGGAAAAAAGAGAAAAGGTGAGACATGAAGAACAAACTCAAAAAGTAAAACAGAAGACAGAAAAAACCTCAAACTTGTTTTCGACGGCAGTGTCCACCGCCCAAGAGGAAAAGAAAAGATGGGCCCCAGAAGTCAAAATCAAGTCGCTCTTGTTTTTACTACCCTTCTCTTACGCCAAGTTTTTGTCCAATTCAAATTTAATCGACTTTAGTCTTCTGAAATATATGGAGTTGCGGAATAAAAAAGAGAAGAAATTGGAAAAAAAAAAAGGGATAGAAAGTGAATGCTACGGGTTATACTTTTGGAATTAAGAAATAGAAAGTGAATGCTATCGAAAGTTGAAATTTTGAGTGGGTGCCTCAGCCTCCAGTTTGGTTCATCATGTACTTTACCCAAGAACAACGAAAGGAATGCTAAGTCTGAGCGACAATATTAACATAATTGAACCAGGCGTCAATTCTTATCGGAATATTGAATGAGAACATTGTGTCTGAGTAAATACTAACGGTATTACACTTTTTGGAGAAAAAAAAAAAAATTCAATTCTCCATCGTCAACATCAGCAGTAAAGTGGCATCTACAAAATAACAAGTGAAATTATGGAGTAAAAGTGTAAAAGTCAATCTAATTAAAGGTGATAATTGAGTTAGAGTATTCACACCGTCATATCGATTTGTCTATTGTGTTGCAACCATTGATTATTAAATTCATACCGTAGGTATTAATAGTGATCTCTACATGGGAAAACAATTTTTTTTTCCTCTCATTTGGCTGCAGAAAGTATCACTAATAATCATAGTCATGCTATTAAGTAAAGCCAATTTTCGATAAAGGCCAAGATTTAAAATAAAATAAAATAGAAAAAGAAGGCCGATTTTCAATGTACATGATGGGGTCTCACGTCTATCTAAGTTCCGACAAAAAAAAAGTCTAAGTCATCGGATTATGTTGTTTCCGTGTGATTTGGGCAAGAAGATACTGTTGTACTTTCTACGGTTGTACTTTCTTTAATTTCTTAATCAACTGACTTGAAGAGGAAAGAGCCAGGAATGCAGACTGCGTGCCACCCTCCAACTTTGCGTTCACGACAGGGACGAATAAAGTAAGGTTTCAATAGTTTGTTCACTTTTTCCATGTTACTGTCGATCGCCCTCTCACTACACTAGACATGGCTACCGTAATTTCTGCTAACGTACAAGCTAGTAAGAATAACGAAACATAGCTTCAAAAAAGTTAAAAAGAAAGAAAGAGAGAATGTGTTTTTCACATCTTTACAAAGATGTCAATCTTTTCATAGAATGAAAATCTCCAACCAATAATCGTAAACGCGGCTGATACATGTTCACGAAGGTAAGGTTGCGATTTGCGAAACTTGCCTGGACAACTGGCAGATCGAATGGCGGCATTAGGTTGCGCTCAAGGACTCAGACTTGTAGTGGATGTACGACCAATGTCAGCATAGGAAAATAAAAATGTCGTGTAGGATATCTTCATGTTCTCGAAATGGGAGATATAAATGTGAAACCGGACCAATAGTAGAAAGAAAAACGTCTATGCAAACTCGCCAAGTCGGACTACTGCAGGAACATAAGGTGGGGACTTGTAAACATAGATCCCATCCTCAGGAAACTACATAACCTAAAACTATGATGCTTCTGAAAGAACTGACACTTCTCCATCTTTGCATAGAGCATAAACTTTCTAAGGACTTTAGTTATCTATCTTAAATGAGATACATGCTTCGCATCATTGCTACTATACGAGCATGTCATTGAAATACATGAGCATGTCATTCACGGGTCTCATAAAGGTACCGGGAGCATTAGACAAATTGAATGGCTTGACTAGCCACTCATAAAGGCCTTCTTCAATCTGGAAAGCTATATTCTATTCATCTCATTCTCTCATTCCAATATGATGGTAATTCCTCATATTGATCTTGGAAAATACTGTTGAACCATGAAATTCATGGAGCATACCATTAAGTCTAGGCATGAGGTACTTATATATAATCGTTATGTTGTTAATGGCTCAGCTGTTGACACAAAACCTGAAAGATCCATCCTTCCTCAACATGAACTGGGTTGAGGGAATTGAACAAGGACTCATGCTCTTCCTTACTTATCCTCTTGTGATCAATTCCTCCCCACTAAGGTACGAAGGAATGCGCCACCAGTCAAGGATAAAGAATTAGAAGTTATGAAGTTCATCATGGCATAAAGAATCACACCATCAACCAAGGGTAGATAATTTTTGGTTCACCACCAAAGGAATTGGCTTACTTGAGGATGATCTCATGTCTATTCAAAATGCAAATCTACTCTTACATGTGAGATCATTCCTCTATTTACAGAGAAACTTTGCTTAGGGACTAAACGACATAAATAACTCTTGGAATATATGACTCTTGGGATCTAGCAACCAATAATGACTCCAGGACCTATGTCGACGCACATCAAGAAAGCTGACAATATATTTGAGATGCAAAACAACTAGATCTAGATGCATAGTAACTAGGACTTGACTCTCGAAGTTTGTTCACCAGCCTAGGCAGTCGAACAACTAACTTGGAAGATTGACAGAAAGCCATGAGAATCGACCAAGAGTCACTTGTTAGTCGATCAGCAACCTTGGAATCAACAACTAGTCTTGTGGTCAACATCTACACCTCCAGAATTAATTACTTTCAACCTTGGACCAATTGAGTCATGTTGTAAATGAAATTTGTCTTTCCTTGCATGAACAATGATTGAGATATTAACGAAACTTGAGTTGGGTTCAAGAGTTGTTCCATAAGACCTAATGCGCCCGCATCAAAAGTTTAAATCGAGGAAAGCAATTTAACATGTTTCAGCCAAAATTGCAGAAAAATAACTTTAAAAAAATATCTTATAATATCGAAACATATTTTCAGCTTTCCCTAATCACAGAATTACTTGTTAGTGCTTCTTATCGTTTATTGAAATTAGCCAAACCGATCAATATAAGATCATGCACAAACTCGAATAATCTATAAATTTCTTGACCAATGGATCTAAAAATAGAAAGTCTTATACCGACCTACGTATGCGAAATCTTCCGGTTAGGTAGGTAAACGGAGATTATGGCATTGACTTCTACATGAAAAGCGCCTATAAGATTTCTATAATCCTTAAAGTGATGTACCAAAGATGGAAAAGAAAAATTAATTAATAATTATTAGATATGGGACCCAAGGGGCCGCTTGACCAATCAATCATTTTCTTACCCATAAATAAAATAAATATATAAATAAGGAAGAATTAAATAGACCAAAAGCGCAACGATTTGATGCTAAATTATTGGGTAAGTTAATTGTAATCTAGAATGCTTATTCAAAGTTCAAGCTTCCACGCGCTTGTGCACGTGTCGCAATGAACCGGAATGAGATCTACATTGAGGATGCGAAGCTCAACTCACTATCAATGCGTCGCTATTAGGCATCCGCTCATCGATCATATTAAGAAGTTACTCTTATATAAGACAATTTGAACAAGTCCACGATCCGATCTCCAATTTTCTCCTTTACGCCATCGCAAGTTTGATCTCCAATCTCAATCCTGTTTTTCCTTCTTTCTTTCTTCTCCTTAATTCTCTCTCCACCACTAGGAAAAATTGAAAACCGAGTGCACCACAAGTCCTAAAGATAACCCTGTTCATTAAATGCAATTAAGTACTAATTTTTTATTAGATTAGGCAATTTTAGAAGCGTTTTTTGTCGAAAGGATTTGATTGTACTTTGTCAAAATGTTTAGCATGTGATTAAACCAATTGAAAGGTTCATAACTTGATTGTATTATGTATACAAGATTTACGACTTTTATTGAACTTTTTTCTCGAATCTCATATAAATAAAATTGTGAGGCCCACCCCTGGTGAGTAAATCCTTACCTGAGAACGTGGACAGGGCACTTTGCTTGTATACACAAATGGATTAGTTAAGCAGAAACGTTTGGATCCCATGTGTGATAAATAGAAGAAATCAAACGAGAAACTCTTGAAATCCGCGTTAATGAAACCGAGTAAAAGCTTTTGATTTTCATCCTATACTTTAGAGGTTTCGATTGAATCTATTTTATAGTATGACAACGAAGTATGAATATATATTGAATATTAAATGGTGAACATGCATCTGCACCTAAATTAAGTACCCTCCACCATGTTGCAAATATTAAATAGTATTACTCGATATTACTAAAAGGGACTTCATTGACAAGAATGTTAGGTGCACTCATTAAGTAAACAATCAAGAAAATTGTGTGATACTGACTGTTTTCATATACTATGTAAAAGTACTTTCCAAATTGAATTATTCTAAATTAAGTATGGTTAAGAAGTGGCTAGAACATGTTAATATAATTCTTATGAATTTCATAGGATGCGTGCTTGTGATATCTAAATCTTGTCATAAAAGTGCGATTCAGCTCTTAAATTTAGAATTAGTGTAATCAAGTTCTAAAATTTGCTAAATTATGGCAATCAAGTACCTCTATTGCTTCGTCCAATTTGGTTTAATGAAAAATACTGAAATGTTGATCTAAGTTCTAAAATGGAAAATGTTTAAGTGAACTAAAGTATGCCAAAGTGTACAGCTAAAACGATGTAGTTTTGGTGCAAATCCTATTTTTTTTTTTACCTAAAATCTTAGTTAAATTAGATTAAAATACTAAAAAAAATTAAAGAAGGAACACAAACCCAAGTGGGAATTTGCTGGCCCTCCCCTCGGAGGTGGCCCGCCCCACAACCACAAGCTCTTGCCTGTGACTCTTTTTTTTTTTTTTAAATTTGTTTAGTTTGTATTTTTTTAAATAAATATAGCCTCTTTTATTTTTTTCAATCTAATTTAACTAAGATTCAAGGTAAAAATTAGAATTTGGACTAGAACAATGTTGTTTAATCTTATACTTAAATGCTTTAGCTAATGTGCATGCCATGTAGAAGAGTGAAAATAACAAGAAAAGAAACCACGTTAGTATTTCCGTTAATTAAATTAGATAGAGGTAGCGTGAAAATTCGAATGTATCTATTCAATAGTTTAATGAAGGGACTTAATTGTTCCCTTTCTCCAAATCTAGAATTACAAAGTCCTTTCTTACATTCGACGGTCACAACGTTAAATCCAGTCAGCTATCTTCACTTTTAACAAGCTATATTGAGCTTTGACCATTTTTGAAGCATCTAACTTTATATCTTGAAGGAAATTATGAACAGGGGACCTCCAATGTATATGATCATCATGCTAAAAAGGGTCAACTTTCTAACGGTTCATTTGTTTCTTCGAAAATAAATATTTTTGTAGACAATAAAAATCGTTATATTATTTTTGTGAACAACACAAGCAATTGTTTTTAAAGAAAAAAATATTTTACAAATAATGCATTTTTTTTGTAGAATAAATGCCCTTCATTATGTGACATTAACTATGGCCAAATACCAAAAAGAAACCATATCTATTTGCTCGTTGGACAATTTTATCAAGGCTTTATTCGTCATAAAGAACTCGAACCCTTGATCCCAAGAGATAATATTGGTATGAAACTTTCGTCCACAATTGCCATCTTAGTATCCTACATGCTTACCAATGTGGCGCTATAAAGAAACATGTAGTCCAAAAAAATCAGAGAAATGCTAGACTTATGAAAATCGAATCATTGATTTATTAAGCGACGTATTAGACCGTTATTAATTCTTGAATATAACGTGTTTATGTAAAAGACCGCTCATCATCTGACTTACCACTTAGTAAATAAATTTCATAAATTGGTCTTAATAAGAATTGCCAAAGAAATTGCTCTTGCAAATTAGGGTTTGTGGAGTAAATATCGGATCCACGTGGATGATGTGCGTTCAGCTCACATCTGCTCACATCTAGGCCCGCCTCGGCTAATTGTGCATGTGAGCTCGAATACGTCCAACATTTTTCATGCCTACAGTCCGGGCAAATCGACGTGGGTCAACTCATCAAAAAGGTTGAAAAGGCAACCAAAAGTGCAGACAAAAAGTGAGTGAAAAGCGGTTTTTCTTGGAATGACCTAATATATTGTGGGCTGTCTACGGAAAATTAAGTACCTAATATTATTTTATTTTTTCCTTTTGGCTAAATTAAAATTGGCAGTTGTTTTAGTAATATTGGCGTTGGATATTAGTAGTTCATGACAAATCTAATTTGCCTTCTGATACGTACATCAATTAGTTTTAGATCCGTTTGGACTATGGCTAACGGCAATTGTGTTGTGCCTTCCTGGATTTGCTATTCCAAGAAGACACATAAGTTTTGCTTGTCGTGTGTATTTGATGAACCCCATTTTACAAAATAAGCCCTAGTCCAAAAATTTTAAAATTTTAGTAAAAGAAAGAATGTATGCACATAAACCCTATTGAAATTCCATATTCAAGTGATGTGCAATAACGATTTAACAATCAAAATGATGTGTTATCCTAAAATCACTCTAAGCGAATAAATATGCTTGGCTCGAGAATAAAGACTGATGGCATCAGACAAGCGGCTTAATTACTCGAGAAACTACTCCAAGGTGCAAAGAACAAATAATATTCAAACACTTTTGTATCCTCATAAATTTAAAATTCATCTGTGTTAGGTAGACTTTCTTCAATTGTTTTTTTTTTTTTTTTAAACTCTCTCTCTCTCTCTCTCTCATTGTCCCTCCAATGCATTGTCCGGAACGATCGCCGCGGTTTTCCCGCGAAACAACCTTAAGCAAATCCGGTCGTGCTATGGTATAGTCCCTCTCTCGTGGTCACGTCACTCTTGTTTTCCTATAATAGCAACATCTTTTTCAGCACCCTCTGTCGCTCGAGCACTGAGAGTGACATGTCGACACGAAAATGTCATTTACCCTTTAAAAAAATAAAAATAAAGGAATGTATATTTATATACACACATACGCACACATATATAGATAATTTTAGTCTCATTTTTGTGTAAAGACCTTTGAATTTCAGAGAATATTTGGTGATTGCATAAACCTACAATCGTGTAATGACAACAGCTATTCAAGTTTCCACGCAGTTTGCGAAAGTAGACGTCAAGATCTTTGCATCTCTCGGGAAACGGAGGCCAGTGGATTTATATGCCCACATGTGCAAAGCTTAGCTTTCTTTTACAGAAGAAGCAGCAGCAGTTTTTTTTTCGACCAAAAATTTTCAATTTTTGTTGCGACCTCAAAGAATATCTAGCTATCTCATAAATTATGTGATCGTATATCCAAATAAGTAGCGAGGTGTAGAATTATGTGCGTTTGATAATTTAGGAAAGGGAAAAAGTGTATCGGAAGTTCTAAACCTAACGTATAAAATGAAATTGATGCTTAAATAATCTGATTGGTTTAATTATGTGCCAAACTCTTTTCAAAAAGCATAGTAGGGTCGTTTCAATAAACACTACCTAAATATTGTTTTGCAAGTTACTTAAATGGCATCATTTGTTGCACTTTCAATATAAATTTTAGGACTTAATTACATTTTCCAGTAAAAGTATAAGACTTAATTGAACTATTTTGAAAAGATTTAAGACTTGATCACATATTTTGATAATGATTTAGGATACGATTGCATTCCATGCATAAAATTTAGGACTTATAGTGTACTTTTTGTTTTATAAAGGCGATAAAGGTCCTAAAACACTAATTCAACTCTATGAAATTTGGACCACATCTATTGATAAATTACACATTACCCGAAAAGAGATGGCCTTGGAAGCTAACTATCAAGCAGAAATTCCCTGCTATTAATCTCCTTAGGAAAGAAGAAACTAGTTTTTATGTTAATAGTGATCGGGACAGGGAAAAGTACATAAAATTACACGTTGCATCCTCCATTTTAAGAAGTACACATTTTGGCATCTTTAAACAAAATCTCATCTCTAAGAAGACCAAGCTACCATCTCCACCAACCATGGCCACCACACATCATGTGTCAGATAGATAGCATGTCATTTAGTTACATGATGTGTGACACATGTCCCAATCGTATAGCAATTTATCATCAGGGGGCAGAATAAAGTTTGCTCAATCATAGCAAATATAACATATCATCAAAAGATTGCTATGTAGGATTGATAGATTGGGTCCATACACAAATAAAATCGTACCTAACTACCCAAATTTTGCATCTAATGTGTGCCATATAAGACACATCAATTGCGTTGGTGTCCTTTGTATAACAGAGCATGATGAGATTGCTATCATAGTCATGTCTAATTTAATTGTCTTCCCACTTGATTTGCTCTCCGACAATAACAGACTAATGTGACAGACATGCTCATTTAGGTCGTGGCATGAATTATTGTTGTTGGAACATTTTATCCTCTTCAAACTTATATTAGATTCACAATCGGTAGGTGAAAAGGTGATGTGTTTCATAAGAACATCGAGTAATGAGTAGAATATGCAAGCAACAAGTTGCGGTAACCTAAACTCCGTAAGTATATTCTATTACACTATATGAAGTTATCCAACTATATGTGAACGGGTAATAGATTATTGTTGTTGTTTTTGGTATGACATGGCTGATTTCTATCCATATCACCAACGATTCTCTCATTCTTTGATGAATTTTATTTATCACTACTAATGATAATCCATTAGTTGATAATGATGATGATGACGAATGATGATGACAACAATAATATTAATTAAAAATATGTCTCAAGTTTGAGACTTTGGAAACAAAAAGTCAATACCTTTACCTAAGAAGATTGTCAAGAGAGAGTGCAAAGTCTGAGCCTGTTAACATAGTTGGACCTAAATTCATTCAAGAGCTTATACAAATGAATTAGCTGACTCAAATATATTAATTCACCCACATCACACCAATTCTATGATGTGGGACATTTTTCAATATGACTCACATGTATATCTCAACAATCTCCTCCCCAGGTGTGAACTTAGCGTTAGGTTTGATCCTTTATAATTTAAGTATCTTTTTGCATCAACATGTCTTAGTGAAAATTGCAACAACAACATCTCAATAACAATAATGATCTATAGTTAATGATAATCCATGGAAAAGTATGCATCATTACTCACTTTCCTAATTACAGCATTGGGATTATAACTACCATGGACCACACTGCAAAAATTAGCTATTCAGGCATAAGCGTGCAAGGCCACACAAACCCATAATGAAGGTCTGCATTACGATCATAACAATCTCCACCTCGCCCTTTTGGGCACATAATGGAAGAGCATTGCTATACCAACATCACCAACAACCATTGTAGGATTGCAACACAAACATTAAGAATTTTAGGAGAATTACATCCTAAAAGCTAACTATCAATATATATATTGAAGTTTTATGCCTCGGTAGAATGATACAAATCCCATACCTTGCACTTAGAATCAATACTATTGGAGAAGCGAGATTGTGAGTTCAAAATCAAACCTCACCGATAATTTCTAAGGAAAATTATATCGTTTTCCCTCACCAAAAATCTACAACGGAAAAGGACTTCTTGCTTGGCAGGTCTGCCTACCGTGACCGGGAGAGAAATCCGTTTTCATAATTCGAACGTGGACGATGGGCTCCCAATCCGTGGACGCTAGCGGAGGGAAAGGCCAAAAATGGGTACATTGAATTTCAATATAAATGTCATCTGCCGGAGCTATTAAGTCAAAAAGTGCCTCTTCCCTTGCCAATTCATTCACATGAAATTTTCTATGATACGAGATGGTTGGGGATGAGGATCGATGCATCTATGCTTGAAGACAGCCTACTCTATATAAAATGACAGAACGGGAAATGAGTAAACAGAATGCTAATGAACAAATAAAATAAGCTGAAAAATGGAGGGGGAAAATTCTTCTTGGCGGTTTGCGGTGGTTGCTCGACACCTGGAGAAGGAAATGAGACATTGGTTGCCCAGGTGAAAGATTCACGTGGGTGGTGGTCTGCAGGAGACGGTGGCCTTGTCCCCCCTCCGTCGCCTCGAGACGTGTGCGGTTGTCTTCTTTTCTTTATCGGGAAAACACAGGCCTTGTTTTTTCACATGAATTTTACGTGACCTAGTTAGGGGCCTTAGGGCTAGTGAATAGAATTTACGATTCGACAAAAAATATACATAGAGAATTTAGGAAAAATTATACAAATGACATGTCAACTTTGATCTAATATGTAACATGACCCTTCAACTTTTAATTTATTTAATATAATGTATGAATTTTAGTCCAATATGATCTCTAAATTTTGATACAATATTCAATGTGGTACATGAATTTTTAAATATTTTCATCCAAGAGATTGGACGGCAATGCAAATTTGGCTAAAGTTCATGTATCATATTATATAAATGAAAAGTTAAGAGATCACATCACTCATTGAACCAAAGTTTAAGGATAATTTGTCTTATCACCCATTGAATTTAATGCATAGACTTGATTCATTATCTAATTTTTGGAAATCATAATAAAGTTGATTGTTTTAAGTTGTGTGAGATTTTATGAATTCATAGCCAACTATTCAAAAAACTTAAGCTATAAGAAGAAAATGTAATACTTCCCCTTCAAGGCAATGAGGTCTTGGCCACTTGCTTTGAGACCATGTTGTGAGATCACAATCAATCATTTCAAAATTTTAAATGGTTAGATGAATGTATAGTTTGATATCGAAATATGATGTGACTAAATATCTTAAAAACAGTTGAAACGTCTTTTTCTCTCCCTCTCTCCATTGTCTTTTTTAACCTTTAGCCATGGGAGAATGTTTGAGCTAGTCTCACCCCCTCCATCTATTGTTGATTTTATTTGAGTTTTGTTGGTTCTTTCTTCTTTTTTCTTTTATATCTAGATCTGGGAGTTCTCTTCTCCAAGTCTAGTTCTAGATTTGAGAGTTTGAACTTTCCTAATTTAGTTCTAAACCTAAGAGTTATTATCTCCCAATTTAGATTTGGGAGTCTAATACTATTTTCACGGATTTGATACCTCCATGCTCTATCCGTGTACAGGTCCTCTACCTCCAATTTCAATGATGATCAGAGAAGTTTTGGCATCTTGCCGAACTATGAAGATATGCTCTTCCAAAAGTTAGATATGTGTTTATTAAACCTATTTCGGTTGTCTATGTATGGCATTATTGTAAAGAAAGTCAAACCTAAACGAGCATCATTAACTAGCAATGTTGTACTTATTGAAAAAAGAATTTCTAGCTTATGCTTATTACCAATAACAAAATGAGATCTAGTGATTGATTATCAATTATTTTGTTGGACAAATCTATTTTTATGAAACTATATGTGCTTAACCCTGCAAGATCTTCCTTATTTTCTAGGTTTTGCTTTGTTTTATAGTATTTTGGCATTTGCTCTGCTTTGATTTGCTTTGCCATGAAAATCTATGCACTACTCATGTATCCTTTTGAACAATTAATACAATTTTCTCTTTGCTTCGATTTGCTTTGTTGTGAAAGTCTATGTATTTCTCATGAATCATTTTAAGCAATGAATACAATTTTCTTTCTACAAAAAAAATTAACATATTCTAACAAGGTGCACACAATAGAAAGTTAGATGATAGAAAAGTCTCACATCAAAATATGATATTGAATCAATTAATGTATCATAATTAGTTTACATCTCATTGATTCAAGTTTTTTAAATGATGATAAATCTAACTATATATGTCGAGAGGTTTAGACTAATGAACTCTTTTAGCAATCTCCTCAAATTAAGGTAACGGGTTTTCTACGTTGAATTCCCAACAGTTCATACGAAAGAATAAGTTTGTCGGATTTTGCTATCCGTGCAATCATACGTTAAACTTGCTGATAATGTACGTGTCATTAAATGAAATATAACAAGAAGGATGTAGAATATTATGTGGGGATATTCAACACCTTAGGGTATGGAAGAAGCGAGAGATGTATTATTCTTTTCGTGGCAACACGCGGGCTCATGCAATAATTCAATAAAATAGTATTTGTAGTCAAAGTTTCTTCGCCGAAATTTGACAAATGGCGTGTTATTTTATTATAAATGGTTTTTTTGCGTGCGCTAAGCCTAGGAGTGAGGACCGGGCTTTTTCTGGGCAGGCAAGTTCTACGCCAGTTTTTTCTTTTTCCTGAAACAATAGTTTGAAATTACTTTGAATGAAAATTAAAAAAATAATAATAATAAGAATTAGGGAAATTGATGAGAACACACTCATTCGATTAAATTAAATTGAAACACAATTTTTTTAAATAATTTCAAAAAACGCATAAATTACCTGTTGCCCTAATAACGATTGCACATAAATTACATCAAATAGAATGTCTAATGGTGTCCCTCACCACGATTTGTTGTAGTGTCGTTGATGTCCTTTGGTTATCTTGAGCGCATTGGTCTAGAGCCAATTCTTGAAAAAACCAACCATGCCTTGCCACGGCTATTTTCAGAAACTTTAGTAGACAAGTTGCGGATATCATCTTCCAACAACCGTTGGCTAGCACTAAACATGGATTCCGATGGAATTATATGGAATTGATTAAGCACGATAAGCAAGAGGAGATGAATTGGCTGTCTTAGAAACAGTAAAAACTGTTTTGCAAATATGTGATGAACAGTGTCTACAAGGTGCATTGATGGTTTAGAGATGTGAACCGTTATGCAGAATCGCAATCTTCTATCAAAGAAAAACTGAACGAGCTTAAGAGATAAAAGAAATGCACATCTAATTTACAGTGGTGCCACTTGGCCACCTCAGTCTCTCAACTCTAACAACTTTAATAAGGTTATAATCCATTATATAGTCTTAAGATATTACAAATTATGCTTCATGCGTTGCTTTCACTTGAAAGTTGAGGAGTTGCTTCTACAATTTGAGCGTCTCTTAGAATAGTATATCACTCTCTTTCTAGATTACAAGTATTCACTATAGAGATCTACAATACAGAAATCACACTATTTTGACGAAAGGAAAGCAAGAGTATTCAATGCAACATGGAGAGAGAGTTGTTTGTGATCTTCTGGAATCCCAATAACAGTTTGGATATATATATAAATATATATATTAGTTTTTACTTCAAGCTTCAAAATTTTCGCTATATATATATATATATATATATATATATATATATATATATATATATATTAGTTTTTACTTCCAAGCTTCAAAATTTTCGCTAGAAGCTTTATCCGATCATATATCCTGTCGGTATGATCTTCTTTGATCCCTTGGACGTCTTTCTACAAGCATCGAGGGCTATTTTACAAAGTAGAATATTCTACTTCTACAATCTGACTGACATCTTTTTAGTTTACAAAAAAATGGCAAAACATGTCTAATTCACTCGCGCTACTTTTGGTGGGTTCCAACATTTGGAAAAATAGCTCTGAAACATTAACTTGCATCCATTCAAATTAATAAAAAGTTAGGTCTTCCCACGAAGATCGGAGATGCTTATATGAAGACCTATGCTCTTCATCTGTAGCATGTACTATTTTGCAAAATGGTCCTTTCAGACTTTTTGACGGTTTTGCATGAAATGTTTTTAATCTTATAAATCCTTTTCTTTTTGTATAAATCTTTTAGGACTGGTCTGATAAAACTGAAAAATAAGTACGGATAAATAACTATTGAATTTTAAGTGCTAAACTTGAGAATATAATGTTGTGTGACTGTAGCTGAAAGTTAAGAATTGCGGAATGTGAACTTATTGGTAGGTTTTAGATAGACAAAATCTTGATAGACAAAATCTTAATATAAGTGTCTATTATGTAAAATGAATTAAGTATCCCCAACACTGCTTAGCAAATTAAGTGTATTTTTCACTTAATTGAATCCTATAAGTCAAACTGGCCCTTAACTCTGTGTGATATCTAAGTGGACACCATGCTAGTAATTATAGGGAATTGATCAAATTTTTGTCAAAGCACATCGACTACAAAAAAGACAGAAATAATAATAACAAATAAAAACTCAGTGGAGTAGATCATTCAAATTCAAGTTGAGTAGTTGATTGAAAATGGGAAAAATTTCAAATAAGGGCTCGACGAAGTGCTTTGATTTTTCAAATAATGGCATGAAGTGAATCTTGTTTCAAATAAGAGCCTGAAATGATTATAGCTATTTCAAATAGCCTAGCCTCGTGGCTCATCGGACAAAATATTCCGACCAACCAAAGATATTTTGTCAAAACAAAAGTTAAATTTAAATTAAATTAGATTAAAAATTAAAAAAACAAAACAAAACAAAACTTAAAAAGAAAAAGGAAAAACACAAGCGAGGCATGGCTCCTTCCGCTTTGTGGCCACGGCCCCATTAGTGGGGCAGTGGTGAAAGCCAGCAGGGTTGCCAACACTTAGGTAAGGGCAGATGACCCTCATCGGCTAAAGGCACATGGAAGAGGGCAATGACCCTCTCCTAGATCCGGGCAAGGGTCACTACCCCTTGCCCGGGCGCCTTCATACATTCACCGACGCTTGGGCGAGGTTCGAGGTGTTGGGCGAGGGCCGATGACCCTTGCCCAGATTTGGGAGAGGGTCACAACCTCTCTTGCTTTTGGTGAGGGTTTGCTAGCCCTGCCGCGTCGTCGGCCCTCACCCAAGCACCGGCGACCCGCCAACCATCACCACCGCCCCACCGGTGATGGGGCGGCGGCTAGCACCCTCTCGGTTGTGTTTTCTCTTTCTTTTTTAATTTTTTTAAAAAGAAAGAATGGATAAAAAAAAAAGAAACTTAAAAGAATAAAATTAAAAATTTTAAAAGACAAAATTACCCTTCGTATTCGGTGAGTTGAGGTCCTTCTTTGGGATTTGATATGGGCACTAGGCCTTTATTTGAAACAAGATCAACTTTATGCTTTTATTTGAGAAAATGAAAGTTTTCAGGCTATTTGAAACAAGGTTCACTTCAAGCTTTTATTTGAAAAAAATAAGAGCACTTTAGTTTCTTATTTGAAATTTTCCTTGAAAATTCTTACACATTTTGGTAAGCGCCAATGAAACTTATTTATGTTTAAGACTACCATTGTTTTGTGAATTAATAATTTGGAAAATATTTTTAACTTTAATCATTATTATCGCTTACAAAAATGAGTCAATTAAAAATATTTCTATTACTAACAGAAGTCATGCCTACACATTTTTATCGATAATGATAATATTTTCTATTATCTTATTTCTTAAAAAAATAAAATAAGAAAAATGATTTTTAAATTTTCTGCAAAACAAAAGAAGGCTAATGCGCTATTACCAAAAAAAAAAAAAAAAAGAAGAAGAAGGCTAATGCGATTGGTTGACGCTTTCAAAACCGATGTAGCTGTTTAAATTACTTTCAGTTCCACCACAAGAATGACATGCGATCAAATTTAAAATCCCTTCTCAAACAATTTATGTATTAAGAAGAAGTCATTGGAAGGATGGATGCTCTGGCACCTCCTCTGAGTGGGCCAATGTTAAAGTTAGACAATGAAGAAACTTTTGGAGTCAAGATTATACAATTATTTAATCACTGCTTAAAAGTATATATAGAACGACAGTTGGTAAAGTGATTTTGTGAGTGCGAAAATGGTTACATTCCCCCAATTGGAAGATGACACTTGACTACTCATGAAGACTTACACCAACCAATAAAAAGAAAAAATTATTAAAAAAAAAAGCATAGATTTACTAGACTGTTTTTTTTCTGCCCACTATTATCCTGCATAACTACTATTTTAAAAGTTCTTTTATTTTATTAATTTAAAGACACGGGCACAGAGATTGGACGTAATATAATAAAGTTTAAAAAGTCTTGCAATAGAAGTGCTAATCATAAAAAATCAATAAAGTGACGTCTGAAATTGAAGGCTCTTCACTAAATATGACAAATGACATTGTAATTGATTGTTACCCAATAATAAGGCGCGTGCTTGCAAACAGTTGTACTGCTCTTATCTTGAATATATACCTGTTTTGGCAGTGTGAAACCAGGAAATTGGACTTCAAGAAGAATCCATCATATTTGCCTTGACAAATAAATTATTTGAAAGACCATCATGACCTTAACTAACGAAAATGACACATACAATTTTTAACGTTTTTTTCGATGCATAATCCAATCTTAAACATCTAAAAGAGCGCAATCAAATGCTAAATGTTTTGATTTTGGTGCAATTAAATCCTTTCAACTGTCACTCCATCAATTTTGTTGGCTTGGCACATCAAAAATTCGATTGATGCCTTTCTGATATTTTTGGAAAAAAATATAGTGTTCATGTGGTGCCACATAAAAAATAATGTTAAAAAAACATAGAAAATTTAAAAAAAGGAGAAAAGGCCAAAAATATAGGAGAAAAAAAAATTCAAGAAGAACAAATCTCAATTCTACCGAGCGGAATTTTTTTTTGGGAAGAAAAATTAAAACACTAGAAATGGTGCTGAGATCGGCCATCACACGGTGGAGTTCGTCGGCCGACCATCAGTATGTGGCTAAACCTGAACTCTCCGTTTTCAATCAAACCTTTGACTCAGAGACTTTGAATCTTTTTTTCCCCTTTTGAGGGTCACTCTCTGTTTTCCAATCAAGCTTATGGTTTTGCTACAAGATTAATGTTTAGGGAATGAATAAATTTGATTTAGATCTGGAATAGATCAAGCTCTAGGGCTTTATTCGATCATTTCCAAAGTCGAACTTTCCAACAGGCAATTCTCCACCTTTGAAAACAAGAATGAACCCGACCATCCTGACCTCTTTTTTTTTTTTTTTTTTTTGATTGAAAAGTGAATATTTCATTCATATCTCAAGATGATACATGAGAGATGCAAATAAAATAAATCCCAAATAGTAAAGTAGTATAACAAAGTACAAATTGCTGCAAGAAGCATATTCTCATTGCACAAGAACAGATCTGTCTCAACATTAAAACAGAAAGAATGGCAGCCATTTACGAATCTTGCATCATCATTAGTGATGAGCACATAATCTTTTTCTCCAATAGCTATGGCTTGCTGAGTGGGCAGTGTACACTAAATGTAGCATCATCAACACCATCATTACAAAAAATACGAGTTGAATAGGCTCCGAGATCTATATCTAGATCGGGAGGTTAGATGAGCACCAAAACGTTTCTAAGGAACTCCCAAATCTAAATCTAGATCGGGAGAGAAGAGCTCCTAAATCTAGATTAGGTTATGAGAGCTTACAAAGGGATTCGGAAAAGTGGTATAAAAGGTTCTAGTGTAGCATGAACTCACCGTATTCCTCTTCGATCTTTTGGAGGACCTAAAGCAACAGATCAATTCCTAACAATAGAAGCGAAAAATATACCCAACAAGTGAAGAAGAGTATCGGCAACAAACAAAGGAAAAAACCTACATGAAATCAACAAAATACTCCATATTAGATCAGAAAGAAAATCTCAACTCAAGTTGAGAAGATGGAAATGGTCAAGGTATCAATGGGGCAAGGTTGAGAAATAGTCTCCTGATCTCGTTCTCTTGCTTCCCATTCATCAAGCTCAGAAGACCAGCAAGAGGAGAGCTCCTCCTAGTGCTCTGGTCTCAACCCAGCATATTGGACATTCCTCCTTCAACGGTGATGGTGGCAGAAATTTCCGTACGCATTTGACGAAGGGCCAAAGGTTGCACAACCCCTGCGCATAGCTGCCGGGCGAGTCTCCTGCAAGCCCTTGCATAGATCTCGCTTGCTTGTGCCCACCCTCCCTCCTTCCTCTCTCTCGTGTAAAGGAAGTGTTAGAAAAATGAAAAATTGAAAAATCCTAAATTTAAGAAAAAATAATAAAGAGGGAGGGGAGGCGACGGGATGGTGGCGCATGGTGGTGATGGAGCAGCTTCACCGATGAAGGTTGGTGCTTAAGGCAATGGCCATGTCCTTGTCAGCTGAGGATGGATGAAAAATGGCTAACCGCGAACCACCCGCGGTGGACGCTGGTTTGCACCTTATTCCCTCATCCAAGAGGGAAGGGGTTCAAACCTCCATGCCCCATTGCATGACTTAAGTGGAGTGCCGTGAGGTGGGCCCCTGCGCTAGTGCTCCCTAGTTTGCGCCGTCAGTTGTTTGTTGAAACACGGTGGTTGAAGGTCATCAAAAAAATTTTGGCTAACACGGATCGTTCTTGATGACTTTCTAAACCATTTGAATAGAGGATATCCAATAGGTGTGCTCGGGACAAAAAAATCCATATGCTGCACAATTAAATGGCCACAACTTTTTATTTAGGAAATTTTATAGGGCCCATAAGTACCAATTGGGAAAACTCATTTAGTGCTATACCGCAACTTGATTGGATTTCTCGGTGGTAGTTGTTTTAGGCCTCAATATCTATTATTTATGTGTGTTTTATAGCATTTTTCTAGTTTATGTCTATTTTTCCCATTATTGTAGGCTTTTGTTTATTTTACAAACTTTTTAGGGATGAGTGTATTGAAAATCTTATAATATCACAAAAAGTATAATTGAGTTTAAAACTTTAAAAAAGTGTAATAAAGTATGAAAACTTATCACAAAAATGCAATTAAATTATCAAGTGCAATTGAGTTCTAAAACTTTCAAAAGTTCAATTAACGGAAGAACTTAAGTTCTAGTATTTAATTACACATTTAAAAATTTTGGAAGTCAATTGTCTTGCGTGATAAATTTTATGATTTCATTGCACTTTTAAAAAGTTTTTTGAATTCAATTGCTTTTCAACGGCGACTTTCAAGATTTTCAATGCATTTATCTCAACTTTTTATTGCCTAAATTATTTTCAAGTTTTGACACGTCACTAGGGGTTGCAAAGTATTTATTTGTTCCTTATGTTGTTTTAGATAGAAAAATGAGAGTTTTTTTTTTTCCAAGTTTTCACATGCGAGCAATTATATGCCTGAGCACATGTGTTGCGAATTCACTTGCATTTATTACCCATTTCTACTACGCTAGTGGTGGATGGTTTAGGAGAGAGAGATGGAGAGGGTGGAGAGGGAAAGGGAGAGGGGAGAGATGGTTATTAAGGATTATGCAAGGCTTGAGACAAGAGATCTTTGTCATTATGAGTATGTTTTTCCTAAAGGTATTTGTTTCAAGGTAAATAAATGATTTGAAAAGTATTTTTAAAAAATGAATGTTTATATTTCTTGAAGCGGTAAGTCAATAAAATTATTTGCATTATCAACAACAATTTGTGTCTAAATATTTTCATGAATAATGAAAATATTTTTTTGTTCATTTATTTTTATAAGTGATACATATAATCATTTTTAGAAAAAATATTTTTTAACTCATATATTTCCCACAAAAAAAAAAAATGAACCCTAAAAAAAAAAGCGCGTATAATATCAAAAATTTTGTGTAGAATAAGGTTTGGCAAGGACTTACTTATAGGCCTAGTGAACAACTAATACCCTACAAATCACCCTACAAATCAATTTGGTTTGTTATTGATCCATATGATCTATTGCAAATCAAAAGGATCGTAATAGATTTGTGTGATCCATGATTGATCATGGTGATCTATTTGGTTTGACAAACTTCCTTTAGCCAATTTCAATTTGATTTAATAAACTTAAAGTTGAAAATATGTCTCGATTTTGAGATCAAAGAGGAAACATTCCCTAATTTAAGTAGGTTTCCAAGTTGGAGTGTTTTTCCTGATTTCACTAGCTTTCCTAGAAGAATTTACTGTAGATTTCTATGTTGAAGCTAATTAAATCATGTGGTAAGATTTTTATTTCTTTTATGAGATTGAAATATTATTTCATGAGAAACCATGAGGGCTACACATTATATGATTATCAAGTAAAATTGGAGATTGAGAAACACGAGAGTATTGAGTGCTTGAGTGTGGTTTGTAATCTCCATTGTGTAGCTTGATTTATTGTAGAATCATGTGTTGCTCCATGGACATAGGTCTCACAAATCAAACCACATAAATTCGATGTCCCAAATTTTTTTGGTTCTGTTTATTTCATTCTTCAATTGCTTATTTATGTAATAATTAGTATCAAAGCCAGACTTGACTGAACTATAACAAATCAATGACAACATAAGAAGAAAAAGTAAAAATCGACAAATTTGGTGGGAATGATTTTGGTTTCTAAAAGATGCGGATTAGGATAACCTTTATCTAAGAAGAAGCCAAAGTGAGTGAAGTAAACAGTTTGGGAATTGTTGGATCGATAGGCATTGGAGGTTATCCATTGACACTATCATAACGCCATTTTTTACATCGTTAAAGAGAATGCTATTACAAGACTAATGAATACTCCATTAAACATGTACGAGAAGCCCTCTACAAT
The DNA here is from genome assembly GCA_017140165.1 of Eucalyptus shirleyi. Classification (NCBI taxonomy): domain Eukaryota; kingdom Viridiplantae; phylum Streptophyta; class Magnoliopsida; order Myrtales; family Myrtaceae; genus Eucalyptus; species Eucalyptus shirleyi. The sequence continues at coordinate 9,837,013 of CM029455.1, forward strand.
CAATAAGGTCTACTTGATGCGATGTCTATTTTATTATAAAATGGGCAAAGGTGCGACAATTGCTTAACATAATCAATGGATCAAAAGTAATTGTTAGCCAATAGAATTCAGTTGAGATCGAATTTGATGATAGGTTAGAATGCTACTATTATTGTTGTTAGTAATTTCTCTTGGTCATGAAGATTGATATTTGATGAGGTTCACTTTTTGATTCTATGAGGAGACATTCAAAGAAGAGAATTTGGTGAATTTGTGCATGTTACTTTAGTAGGTGAAAATAGAGGACAAACTAGTACTCGTGCTAGTAGAAGCAGAAAGCAAACTCAAACAAATGTAGTTAGTCTAGGACTAACAATGTTGTCTATTGAAGTCGTGGGGAAAGGGGAATATTAGAAGGGAATGCCTTAAACTAAAGAATGAGAAGGGTAAAGCAATTAGAGTTGAGCCTATTGATGATATTGCTGCAATTGCTTATGGTGTCTAAGATGATGATGATTATGTCTTGTTTGTCACTGAAGATTTAATGTTTAACAAATGGATTATAGATTATGATTATTTGTTTCAAGCTACGCCATACAAGCACTGGTTTACTACTTTTCAATGTATAGATAGTGGAATTTGGGGAATGTGTGATGTTGTGGGTGTTGGCGATGTTATAAAGAATGCATGTTAGTATCATGAGAATATTATTTAGAATAAGGTATGTTTTAGAATTGAAGAATAACTTGATTTCCTTGAGTGTCTGTATACTTTAGAAGGTAGAATTCTAAAACTCATTTGAGGTGTCTTGGCATCAATGAAAGGAATCAAGTGCAATGAATATATGAGCTTAAAGCTGAGATAGTGACGTATTTCATCATTGAGGCATTGAATGCATTTGTTCGAGAAGCTAAATTGAGGCATATGTGTTTGGGGCACATTGGGAGAGAGCCTTGAAGGTTTTGAGTGAAAGAAATGCGGTATATGGTTAAGTTGCTAAGGAACTAAATCTATGTAGGTGTTGTGACTTAAGCAAATGACAAATTTTAATTCGATACAACTATTAGAGCAGCTACAAAAATTGTAGAGTTAATTCACTTGAGTGTTTGTAGGTTGTTGCGGTTTCTTTCAATGAAGAGTGTTTGTTTTATGCTAATAATGTACTCGAGGAAGACCTGAGCGTTTGTGCTTGGGCAAAAGCTTGATGCTCTTATCAAGATTAGACGGTTGAAAATTTTGATCGGAAAGGAAGCTGGTAGGATGATTAAGCATGTGTGAATTAACAATAGCATGGAGTTTTACTTGGAGCTGTTGAAAGAATTCTACATGGAAGGAGGCATAGTCAAACAACACACTAATGCCATCAAACCACAATGAGTTGCAGAGATGATGAACACAATATTATTAGAGATGGCTCATAAAATGCTCTCTAGTGCTTGTATGGTTAAGAGAATTTCAGTAGATGTGCTTATTGCGGTGAGCTACTTGTTGAATAAATCTCCGTTGATTGCAAATGGATGTTGAACTCCTAAAGAAGTGTGGTCATGTAACATTGCTAACTAGTCTTAGAATATATCGATTGCCCATGTTATGTTCAAGTGGGTGATGGTCAGCTCGATGGAAGGGTAAGTAAGTGTATATTCCTAGGCTATGCACAAGGTAAGCAAGTTTATCGGTTGTGATGCCCAAAAATTAAACTAATCTATTATCAACAAGAAAGTTACATTTGAAGAGTCTAGTATTTCTGGGTATGAGTAATTTTGGCAGTGCTCATACTAATAAGGATGGTGTTTAGCTTGAGGTAGAGTTGTAAATAAAAACTTCTAAGGTAGCGGATGCTAGATGGTAAACAACCCAGATATGGCTTATAGTGAGTTGGAGTCTATGGAGCTGGCGATTGCTATAATTACTGAGTTTGACAAAGGTGCTTGTTTGATCTCGACACATTTATATGCAATAATGGTTTTATTTTATATGTGATAGAGGACGTTGTGTTTGCAAATCCTTGTGGAGTAGCTAGAAGTGTGGGTGGAGTTTGTGTATTAATATTGTTCACGGTTATGGCAAAATTCAAGTTAGACTTGGACTTGGAACATATTTATGGCGATTGAACTTATAAAGCTATAGGAGAGTAGGAGCAAAGTTTAAATTTCAATGAAATGCTTGTGACTTGGTTTAGATGTTGAGTCGAGGTGGAGATTATTAAAAATATATCTCAAATTTGAACCTAAAAAGAAAACTTTGCTAATTCAAATAAGCCTCTAAGTTGGACTAGATTTCTTGTTTGACTAGGTTTTCTAAAAGAGTTTATTATTTTGGATCTAACTCCTTTTTATATAAAAAGTAGTCTTCTTTGTGAAGAGAAATTCAAGTGTCAAAGCCGTTAAATTCGAAAGAAATCCAAATCTTTTACATCTTAAAGCAATACAAGAGATGTTGAAGCCAATAGATCTTTTGGAAAGAGTTGAGCATTCTTTTGTGATATGAGATATTATTTCATATGAAATTATAAAGGCTAAATATTATGTGAGTTATTGAATGTAATTATGGATTGAGAAACACTAAGACTATTTGAGTGCTCGTGTGTGCATGTAGTCTTTGTTGTATTGTTTTGTTTATAATCTAGCACTCATCTTCCCATGGACTTGTCAGATCAACCAAACCATGTAAATCTAATATTCTTCTTAATATTTTGTCTTGTATATTTTATTGTTCGATCGCTTATTTTCACTGTACTTTTTATGCACCTCATTTTATTCATCATCAGATTCACACAATTCTCTTAAAGAAAGAAACCTTATGATGTCTAATTTCTATAACATGCGGTTAAATCGTACTATTGACATCAAGATCTTTTCTAAACCAGATCAAGTTTGAAGATTTTATCAAATGAATACCTGTTGACGTGTCTTGGTTATCATTTAGTTCCAAAATTTGTTCCAACAAATCCCGACATGCTCATCTTATTCCCCCTCCCTCACACCATTTTAATCCAAGTTTTCACCCTTAATGCGTGATTCATTGTAAATGGATCCATATGACCCTCGATGCAGCAATATAGTGTTCGAAAAGCTTCAAGCATCTAGTTTCGTCAAGAGTTCGTGTGTACGCACGCGCGCATGAGTGAGAGAGAGAGAGAGAGTGAGTGAGTGGGTGGTGTTAAGGAAAAAGCCAAGGATAGCATGTAGGAGGTACATATATAGAGTATGAAAAATCGCGGTGGTCTACGATGGATGCTGCTCTTCGAGTGGGGCGGATTCGTGGGTCAAAGCCCTGAGGACAGGGTGACTTAGAAATTTTTAAGTTTTGTCTGATTGGATGAATTCGCCGATAAAGACATCAAATAACCCTCAAAGAGAGAGAGAGAGAGAGAGAGAGAGAGATTCCGTTTCAATCTTGGGCTCTTAATTAAGCCGCTGCTACCAGTACTGACACAGAAAATTAAATATATAATATGTATATCTATACTATATATACTGCACTACAAAACTTTATACTATACACCTAATGACAATAATAATGCATTTCTAAATTTGTCGCTCATTTATATATTCCCTTCCCACTCCCTTCACCTTCTCGCTGATCACCCAACTCTATTCCTCTCGTGCCCCAGAGAGGACAGAGAGAGCAAGAGAGACCATGGAGCTCTCAGAGCAAGGCCTTTTGGAGGAGCTGCTGGCTCCAAGGAGAGAGATGGCCACTTGCTGGACCACTATCCAGCACAACGATCTCCTCCTTCCTCCCTGCTGGAGCCTCGACTCCTCCGGCGACAACCCGACTTTCGCCTCCTCGAACCCCTTGCAAATCCTGTCCCTATCCCACCAACCCGCCGGCTTCGACGACGCCCGCTTCCCCGGGGCCTATCACCCTTTGGACGTCGTCCACACATACACCGTCCCTTCGGAGCTCGAGTACACCGCGAATTATAACAACAGCAACGACGCCTACTCGTCGATGGTGGAGGACGAGGAGATGTGCGACCTCATCGGCAACGACCATTATGGCCAGTGCGCTGAGGAGAGGATGATGGCGATGAACAGCTGCAAGGTGGAGGCCTCGGAGCAAGCTGCGGACATCAACAATGGCGGGTTCGCTGGGAATACCGATGCCGGGTCGTCGTACTGCTTCGAGAAGAGGAGCTCGAGGCCAAAGAAGTTGGAAGGCCAGCCATCGAAGAACTTGATGGCGGAGCGGCGGAGAAGGAAGCGCTTGAACGACCGGCTCTCCATGCTCAGGTCGATTGTTCCCAAGATAAGCAAGGTGTGATATGATCTAGCTCGGACTATTTGTTCCTCTTTCTCTCCTTCCTTTTGTCCCTGATTAAATTGGTAAAATTAGATTTTGTCACATCAGATTTGGTTGAGAGAGAGAGAGAGAGAGAGAGAGAGATCGGTAGTACAGGATCTTTTCGGTCCATCGCTCTAAAGAGAAAGGACGTGAGTAATCAAACTCGATTTTTGACTCCGATGTTGTGCTGAAGTTGAGTACCAACAGTTTAACCATAAAGCTTCAAACAACGTTTGATGAAAATGATCTTCAGGTTTAGCCTGTAGAGAGACTGAATTCTAGTTCCCTTTTCTCTTTGGCTGATGCAAGAATATGAATGGACAATGATCTTTTGCGAATGGACAGGACTTCAATCCTGGGAGACACCATAGATTACATGAAAGAGCTCCTAGACAAAATCAACAGAGGCTTCAAGATGAAGAAGAAATTGAGGTTGGAACCAGGCAGTCCCCCGCAAATTGATGGGCATCTCCAAAGATCTAAAGCCCAACGAAGTCCTTGTTAGAAATTCACCCAAGGTCTATTTGAACACAGTCTCGCCTTTTTCTCAGTTTATTTCAATCTTTGCACTCATCATGGTCTATGGAATTGAGCAATGAACTGAAACTTTTTCTTCTTCTGGTTCTATTGTTTTTGCAGTTTGATGTGGAGAGGAAAGACACCGACACCCGGATCGACATCTGCTGCGCCCACAACCCAGGTTATTGCTATCAGCCGTACTTGCACACGTTAGAATATCTCGGCCTCGAGCTTCAACAGTGTGTCATCAGCTGCTTCAATGATTTCTCGATGCAAGCTTCTTGTTCAGAGGTACATGTGATTAATAATATATGAATCTGTCTAGTATTATTCTGCTTCAATCAATCTCCATGTAGCTCTGATTTTTGAAGATCGAAATAATCTCACCTTTTTTTGGACAGGTAAACGAGGGACGACCACCGCCGAGTCCAGAAGATATAAAACAAGCGCTGTTCAAAAATGCTGGATATGGAGGAAGATGTCTTTAAATAGAGAGAGGTTGCAAAGAAAAAGAAAGAAAGAAACTGCAAGTGAGGACTTGGTTTTCCTCTCTTTTCTTACTTAGTGTTGGATTGGGTTGGATTAAATTAGATGATCAATTCTTGTTCAGTTCCATTCTCAGTGGATTAATTGTATGTTGCTTCTCCGACTTGGGGTTAGAAATTGATTCCTTTTATTTTGCAATAAGGTTCAATTTGTTATTGTCCCCAACTTGAAGGGAAGAAAAAAAATGCATAAACAAGCTGCGGAGAACAATCTTGTCTGGATTTGATGAATTAAGAATATGTTTGGGATATATTTTGCAGGTTGTAGAATTTAAGCAGTAAGTTCCTCTGTTCACACACTAAAACAATTCCTTCTCTCTTGATGTCACATTCCCAACATCAGTCCCACACGCTCCCAATAATTGCAACTTAGGATTGCAGTCAATGGTCCTGTTTTCTTTATCGTCCATAAATGCTCGACCAATATTTGTTTAATGCCCAAAAGATGCATGGCCTCTCTTTCCTGCCCCAGAACGGTTGCGACTTGCAATCAACTAGTCATCATTAATCATTTGAGATAGTATTCGGTACGTATACATATGTACATGCCTAATATCTATGAGTGGTACTGTCTTTCGATTGATTCGCGTAAGTCTGGATCGGCTCCATTAGGTTTTTGGCTCAAAAGACTCTTGAGTTCTGTGTAGACTTAGAAAATTATAATGGTCGATCGACATAAGTACGGAAAAGTTTATTTAATAAGATCAAAACGATGGGACGCTTAAAAAGGGCGAAAATATAATTAAAGAAAGAAAAGGACTGGATTCAGTTTTCCGGACTTGGTCTAACCTGGCTACGATTCTTTCTATGGGCCGATTTCTCTTCCTAAGCTCTTCTTTTTTGAGCTCCACCCATACCCGAATAGTTAACTTGCTTGAAAGCAACTTGATGAGAGATGATGCTTTAGTGAATCCAGGTGCAACTTTAGGTTGAAGCAAGAAGATCATTCTAACGACACGAAATTGCCGGTTCAGACAATGTTTTAATGTGATCCTTTAAGGGTGAAACATCCGGGCTTCGCCTTTACCGTAACAGGTCGTTGTTCTCCGAAAAGTTCAGAAGCTAGTGAATCAGGTGCAACTTTAGGAGCAGAAGATGATCCTAACGACACGAGAAATTGCCAGTTCAGACATTGTGCTAATGTGATCCTTCAAGGGTGAAACATCGGGCGCCGCCTTTACCGTAACAGGTCGTAGTTCTCCGATAAGTTCAGAAGCTATATCTTGCAGCCAAGAAAATTATTTTTGTCCTTGCAGCGACGAAGTCTACAGATCAGCAACCGGAGATGAAGTTCTGCGAGTGCAAAGCCAAAATTATGTCTAAGTATATTGACTAAGACGAGTGAGTGATTGGTCAATATCATTTGTTTAATGTGTCTATTAAGCACAGTAACTTAACCTAGTACTTGTTTGAACTTTTTCTTCTGCTAATCAATGTCACATTTTCATGCTTTTCAATTTCTGCAGAGGACGAGAATTTCTTTCGCTTGTCCTGTACGCACGAATTGTGATGAAACAAAGTCACCATTCAAGCGCCAGCAGACGCGAGAAAATGTGGCATTCGCATGTGAAGACCACCCATGATTTGTTTAACGTATAAGGAACTTCTTGTCCCTTTTCTAATTCAAAAGTAAACATTAAAAGCATATTGATTACAGTACATTTAGTCGTTAAATATGTACTAAACCTAAATTACAGGCATTAAAAGGACGCTCAAATCAATCTGTGAGTTTGTTCGCTTCAAGGAGTCCCCACACCTGACAACAAATTGGTAGAGTTAAACTAATGGGCGTGATCACTATCGAAACATGTAACCGATGCGCAGCGTACTTTATGGATGTCATGAGTCTTTTCATGCAGTTGATGTGCTGTAAACGAAAGATTGCAATAGAAACACACTATATAAACATGGGGATCAAGTCAAGAATGTCCGCAGCAATTAAAATTAGGAAAAGAGATCAACAAAAGCACCAATTGACCACATTTAATCGGAACCCGAGCAACCTATATGTTAAACTGATCAAGGTTCTTTCTCATGCGCTGCCCTGTTTTCAACCTTGATTTTTTAATGGAGTTGCTAGACCTATCCAACTTGAGCTAGGAAGTCTGGAGAGTGCATTCTTATGGCCTGAGGACGGCCTTTTCAGGGCATTTCTGAAGAGATTCCAATATAATTTCCGTAACCTATAACTCATTGAAGTTACAGTAGTGAACCTCTGCAGTATATCAGTTCGCGTTAGTCTCATGACTACCGTGATACATCAATGTTTGTGCTGGTAAGGTGCATCCCAGAGCGATTATGCTTTCATCACCAAATTACGAGACGGCAAACTAATTACTTCAACGGGCTGCAAGAAAGTTAGGGCCAATTTCTAGGAAACCGATCCTCATCATTGAATATCCTAAACGCATGCCAGTCTTTGGACAACATCTTCATCTCTTGAGTTGCAATCTCAGGGCACGGTTTTAGGAACTTTCAACGGAGGACTCGATGAACTAAAGCCGCCAGATGAGTACTCAGCATGACTACATCGAAATAATCAAGAGACGGTTGACGAAAATGTAATATATGAATCGAGCAGCGGGCTTTTCAAATTTTCCAGGGCTCGAACGCCAAGAGAACCAGCCCGTCAAATGCTTTACCCTTCGCTCGCAGCCCCATCAAACTCTTCGAACCAACCTTGGATCTGTCTACTGATGCATGTTGCTTCAGCCATATTTTGGAATGTAAGGTGACCAGAGTTATTTCGAAGCTGCCATCAGGAGATGACTCCTGCAGAATTTGGTCTTCAGTGTATTGAATTGGAGGTCAAGATAAAACACTCGGAATTTGAACAACCTGGCCGGATCCAGCAGGTCCAGACACTGTCCTCCCTTTTGGGCTGACAGCAACTCTTGCTTGCAAATAAGCGTATTAATTATGGGTTTGAGTCATCAAACCAAAGGCCACAAATCGCTAATCTTGAAACTAGAGGTCTAAGGACGTCTCTGATTGTAGTATTTTTTCTCCTGGCGAACAAGTGAGCTCTAAAATTATATATATATATACCAATCAAATATTTACAAATCACAGCTACATGTAAATTCTGCGATTTGCATATAAAATGCTCATTTGTAGTTATGCCAAAAAAACTTAAAATTATTTTAAAACATAGAAATATAGGTCAGTAAATTGCTTATATAGTAATTTTATTTTTTTAATTTCAAAATAATATATTAAGTTTTTGAGGAGGAAATTGATTTAGTAACTTTTTAGTTAAAATGAGCCATATAACAAATGGTAATTAGCAACTTTAGGAGTGATTTGGTCTGTGGACATGTCTAGGAAATTGGATAGGATAAGACCGAGACAGTCCAGTAGGAAATGAATGCCAATTCGCATTTACATAAGTACCAACCTGCCAGGCCATTTCCTCAATATGTTAATGTTTTCCCCCTAAGAACCCCCGCAAAGAAGACTGACCAATGCAGGTCAAACTTGAATTACGGATATAAAAGACATGTAATTCTCGTATTATTGATCAGAAAATTTACAGTGTAAGAAAGGGAACACAAACTAAGTTTATGGGCGATCGGGCTTGTAGCTGACAGCACAAAATCAAAAGTGAATTCACAATAGTGAGCCTTTTTTATAGTCATGAGTTTTTAGGATCTTACTTTCATATTCTAAGACTTGTTCCTCAAGTTCTAGATGTTTTCCATTAAATTTTAATGCGTCCTTATAGTCATGAGCATCTAGGATCTCAATTTCACACTTGAAGACTTAAAAAATAAAAATGTTCTGGACATGTTTTTGCAATCTTGGACCCGTTCCCCATGTTTTGGACATGGCCGGTATCAAATTATGAGAACGGTTTTGGTATTCATGTCAATCGTTTTGCCACCTACGCCAATAACCTTTTGCCAAGTCCCTAAGCACGATCTCCATCAGTCCTAAATTTTAGATGTAACTTTTGATAAAACAATCATTCTGAACTTTTCTCAAATTTTTAACCGGTTAAAGGTCATGCCAATTGTTTCTGCCACATGTATGTCGGCCACCTATACCACGTCTATACCAATCTTTTCTACTACGTGCACTTGTGTCACGTGTATGTCAACCGCCTCTTGTACCAATCTTCTCATCCTCTTCGATAGCAACCATCCATGCAAAAATGTGTTACCAAAAAATAGCTAACTCTTTTAAATCGACATACAGCAGATTTAGTTACCAATCTTCCTTATCCTCTTCAATAGCAACCATCCATGCAAAAATGTGTTACCAAAAAATAACCTAACTCTTTTAAATCGACATACAGCAAATTTAGTTATTTAAGTGAGTTTGGTTGACCTAATTATTGATAATTGTATGGTATAGTTATTGACCAGTCTATTGACGACCATAATATACAGGTTTCCATAATTATGTAATACAGCTATCGATAAGCAATGGAATACAGTTGATCAAGGAAGATTGGTCAATGAAATGCTTCAATGGATTAAAGGATGGTTAATTATATGGCATAAATATCAGCATTTGGTTATGGATGAGATCAGCGTGCAAAGAAAGGGGATGGAATTTCAAGTGCAATTACAACTGTATTTGAATCATAACAGCTAGTGAATGGATTTGATCAATGGTTTATGTATATGTCATCGTGTAATTGTGGTGGGAGGTCCATCATTAGAACACATATTCCCAATATACTATTATAAATTTTGCCTGTCTTTTCATCTTTGTATTTGTTGTTCATCTTCTTTGCAATGCCAATCGAACTCCTATTCAAAATGACCATTGAACCTAATTAAAAATCAACCTTTTGGTAAAAGATGTTTTGCTACTTGGGTCAACACCTATCCCAAGTGAAACAACATGTCAACTTTTCGTACCAACAATGGCTAATGCAAATCTTACACATGCCAGTTCTTCTGTTGGCCAAACCCATACCAATCACCACTCGGTTGGTGTCATTTGCATGACATCTTATAATCATAAAGTCAATACCTAGCTTAGCATGGTCGATCCCTCACAAAGCCTGACTTCTCTCTTAAAATGACCAATACTTTGACCATATTTTAGGTGTGAAAAGTTATGGCGTCACTTAAAGTAAATTTAATTAAATATAAATATGGGTACAATCTACACTTGCAACCCACCACCTACAATACCAGTCGAAGAAAACCATGGCCTTGTTTTAGAAAACAAATGCTTCGACTAATATAAATGTTGCACGGTGAATTTTATTTTTTTTGGGTGTACTTAGTTGATCCCGTAACTACTATGTCATTTGTCAATATGAATTGATCCATAAGAAAATACCTGGGAATAACTTTGCCATATATTAATGTCGAGTTTATAAATGTAAAGATTGAGTTATTTCCATCACATATGAATGGTAAATGTCGTGTTTTGGATTGGTTATGGGCTGCCTATAGTGGACTGAGCCGTGTCGGTCATCGCTTGACAATGTCTCCTCAGACGTTTTTGGAGCTAACAACACGTGCGAATTTGAAAAGCAAATCTAATGTCACTTGATATTTGCACCAAGTACCATGAAACTACTAGCAAACATACCGATGCTTGAGATTATTTTTGCCATTGCTAGACCTTTATTCACAAAAGAAAATTTTAAACTTTATAGATTGGTTTAGTGGTTAAGGAACGGACTTATTTGTATGTGAATTAGATGTCCAACACAGATTCATTTTTCGACATGAAAGGTGCAAACCGTTTCATATTTGATTCACCAATTTAAGTTTAGACTCACATCTTACCGGGTGTTTGTGGTATGGAATAATTGAGGAGTGTGATTTACCCAACTACAGAAGAGAAAAGTTTCAAAAAAACCATTACATGAGGCTTCATGTTTTCTTCTTTTGCTTGGGAGGACTGGGCTTAGGACTGAATAGTGCTTATTTTGGAGAGCAGAGATGGCCCTTTCTGAGCTTGTAAGTTTGTTCGAGCCCTTTGTGTATTTTACGAGCTACACTAAGTCACAAGAAGTAATGTCCGCCGTACATATATTTCAAAATTTTGATCTGATGGCACTTATTTCTGTTTGAACACACGCGATTAAAATCATTTAATGAAGACCTCTCTCCTCTTTATCCTTCGATTGCTCAAATCAGAATGTACGTATGCGGAATCAAGTTTCCACGAGTTACTAGCCTTAGAAAGGATAAACCCCTCATTGATTTTTTTTTTTTTTTCTCTAGAGGCTCAGCTTGTGGACAACAAAGAAACAGCAGTTTGGTTTGGTTGGTTTTCTAGTATGTAAGAGTTTACCTTATTTGGGCCTATTCGTTGCACATTACATTGTCCAATCTAGTTCACTTCCTAGGAAAGGTGACATTTATGGGCCTTGAACTTGACCGGCGTTTCTTCTTGGGTGCCTGCTTGAAGGTTTTCTCCTATTGGACAAATTTCCACCGCTGAAAAGGCAGAACAATGCTAATTTGTCGTCATCTCGACTCTATGCGTCACATGCGAAGAAAAACCAATATGAACAATGCAAATAAATTATAAAAAGACGATACACTTTTAAAGGAACCACGATCGAAGATGGTGGACTTCATCTTTTGTCAAGATCACTCCTTGTCATTAAGGTTTTCCCTTGAAGGCGTAACAGTAAATTTATTCGACTAAAAGGTTTTAGAGAGCTCACTTGATTTTTATACAACAGGTTTAGAGCTGATTGTGCAATTTTTTTTACTAAACAAGAAATCCATCAGGTCATTCAGACACATAATTCTCTTCCTTGCTTTGATGATAAATGGTTGTAATTTATCATATCCGTTGGTCCTATATTGGAAGAGCGTCTCATTTACGCAAGCAATTTCCCTTAGTATTGGGAACTTGATTACATATCCTATTTCAAGGAAAAAAGTGTCTTGCTCTACATTGAAAATTAGAACTTGTGCTTTCACTAAGAAAACAAACTACGCATGATTTCTCAAAAAAGCAAACGAAACTAATTTTAATTAATTCGTGCGCCACTAACTTATATTATGTTATTTTATAAAGGTTGGACATCCCGTTTTCACATTACTTCATATTTTGACTATCGATAGCTCTTCATCTCATTTTAAATGGTCAACTGTGTTGGCGTGTATTAAATATTGCCAAAGTTATATTGCAATCCAGTGCAAAGCGTCAGACATAAACATATTATTTTATGACATATGAAAAAGATTGTACAATTTTTGTCGTACCCAAGTATAAAATGCCGTAGAATATGGATTTTTAACTTTATGACATTGTAAAAGTTTACTACATCTAATCATAATAAAGTTGAATTAAGGGTTTTAATAAACGAGTGCATATTCTTCGTGGGCAAGCTTGTTGATTTGTTGAAGTTTTGGTTCTTTCTATCTTTTTTATCAGATGGAAAGTGATTTAGGAAAGGACTTTCATATCATATGTGCTTTAGGAAAGGACTTTCATATCAAATGTGCTTACTTACCAAGAAAGGCCCACGACCTATGTAAAAAGGTTTGAGAGTAATTCCGTGCTCCTTTTGATTACATTCCTCGTGTGTATATAAGATCAAATCCATATAAATTTTAAAAATATTACTAATACTTAACTTTTGGAGGAATCTTTCCTTAGTGATTGTGAATGATTGGACACTTACCTCTTTCCCTCTAACTCCTTCCATATAGAATCTCCACTCTACCGATCTAGCTCCTCACACGCCGAAAGAGGCATTCTCCCTAAAAGATGCCTTGAAATTGCACGGTTAGGGCAGCGAGCCAACACTTTAGACTTATTTGATTGGTCAATGTAAAAAACATCTTAATATAATATTTTACAATGTCAGAATGTTTATTTGTAACCAGGCGCAAATGTGATTCTTTCATGTCTTATATAATATTTTACAAAGACATTCGGTGCTTTTATCATAGGCAAGTGCACAAAGTCATGACAAGTAATTTTCTTATCATCTATGATGTCATGACATTTATAGTATATGAAAACCAATGAAATTTTAGATTGAGTGGGGCCACTTTTTTTTTTTTTGGTAAAGTTGTGTGGGGCCACTTTGATTTTCAACTTATACCAAAAATGTCATAAAGAAAAAAAAAGATTATATGGTACGATAAAATCCTGTTCTATTATTTCCGAAACTCTTCCAATCACCCATTTATTGAAAAAAGTTTCATGTAGCTGATTTTCAACCTATGCTAAAAATATCATAAAGCAAAAATAAAAGACTAATAATACAATAAAAATCTAGTTCTATAATTTCCAAAACTCTTTGGATCGCCCATTTTGAAAAAGTTCACGTTGTCACAATCTCACCGTTCTTCATTGAAAATAGCAAATACCATCCTACTAGCCAAGTTCTTAGATTATGGTGGAATGATGAACATTTATTTTGTGGGTCACGTTTTACTCGCTCTTAATCTCGTTCTATAATTTCCAAAACAATTGCAACCACTTGATTTTGGAAAAAGTTCCAGTCACAATCTCATCATATTTTATTGAAAATAAGTAGTACCGTTCTCCTAGTAAAGGTTCTTAAAGTATGGTGGAACAATGAACGTTTATTTCGTGGATCCTTGATTTGCTCGCTTACTCGTCTTATTCACTTTTTTAATCTCATTATATAATTTCCAAAACTCTTATGGTCGCTAAATTCTTTGAAAAAGTTCCAGGTAGTCACAGTCCCACCATTCTTGGTTGAAAATAGCAGTACCATCCCACTAGCAGGGCTCTTAGATTACCGGAGGAAACGATGAACGTTCAATATACAAATTCAAATGCAGTGTCAAAGGAAATCAGGAAAAAGAAAATACAAAAATTCGAAAACCCAAATAGAAAAAGGAAAACGTAGGGGTTGTGTATGTCGGACAGCTGACTGTCCTAGATAAACCAAGACCTGGGAACGACACCAGCTGATCGGCACAACTTGCCAGCAGGCGCCGTCAATCACGCTCTAATCACGCGGCCTTGATCTTGATTCACCCACCAGGCGATGGTTCCTGTCTCCTTGGCTCTCTAGGACACAGACACGAGCCTACACGAAGACCCTATTCAACTTGTCAGCGAAAGAGCGATGTGGATTTACTCTCTTCCATTGAATCAGCCCATGGGCCTTGCTTTGTCCGGCACGAGCTCAGTTCTTTGACCCGCTTGTTCTTTTGCAGACGACCTCTTCTTTGTTTTGTGAGGCGAATGAAGAAAAACTTCGATGTGGTAACGAAGAGTGCTTGGTCTCTTCTGCAACCTTTCGGGGGCAGAGAAGATCAACAAGGAGAAATCAAAGTCATATTCCTCGGCCAGTGTCGTTGCGGAGATCAGAGAAGAGACTGAGAGCAAAATTGAAATTAGAGAAGCAGATTGATCTTGGAAAAATATCTCGATTTCCCATTTCTCAAAAAGTGACTAATGGATTGGGTTGTCGGACTTCCCTTCCTCCTATCGGGTCTCTCAAGGACTTGCTTGGAATGCCTTCAAAGTCTAGTTCTCAAGAAGATTTGGAATTTATGCCGTCATTTGAGATAAATTCATCAAGGTCCTAGTATAGTGTTGAGAGAAGAAAGAGTTGCATAAAATTTTTAAGATTTGATGGTGTATTTAAAAATTGTACTCCATCTATTGACATTGATATGATTTCATATACATATTTTGATCTAAATTCAGATCAAAAAATTTATTTTGTCCAAAAATGTAAAGATATGCTTAACGAAATATGCTCGCACCAAAGGCAGGCCTTATAACTACTTTAGTAATAATACACAAAAAAGGTACTACTATTCATCATATAGGATTATTTATATCTATAAATTAAAAAAATTGATTATTTATACACTTCAATAATTTCGTTAGACCTAAATATCTTTGTTAAATAGGACTCTAAAAAGAACAATGCATTGCTTTAGAGTAAAGTCAAGCGTTTTATTCACTGATAAATATACCAAAAAAAAATAACAACAAAAATTATAATAATAATGATGATGATGATGATGATGATGATTATTATTATTATTATTATTATTATTATTATTATTATTATTATTATTATTATTATGTAACAAGTAATAAATGACATACTACTGCAAACGGAGAGCTGCTTAATAATTTGAATTTAAAATATTTTTATTAATTGAATTATTCTTGTCATTATTACTTTAAGAATTTACACCTCAAACAAGAATTCTCTGTCGTCTTTTTAGACAGATCTACTCGATTGCATTATAGACACAAGAAATCTTTCGAAAAGATAAGTTTTACGGATTTATATAAAACAACGAACCATGTTAATGTGCCAATTTCCTGTATTTGCCCCCAATGAATTTCGTAATCAAAATTTTTAATCTAATAAGCATTTTTATATATTTAAGTATTCACTTCATATGTTCTTGCTAGTGCTCTCTTGGCCCCGATGTATTATTTATGTATTCGTCACATTTCTATTATCATCTTTTCTTGAAATTAATTAATCCCTCAACTAATAATTTTACATAGGTCGTATTTTTCTTCTAAAGTTAATTATAGAAACTCCCTTCAATTATATATCGATTGGGGGGGGGGGGGGGGGGGGTTACAAGTATAGACACCATCCACGTTAATAAATGATCGGTGCCCTATTTTTATCCAACTCAACAATTGCGCTCTTTTTGGAGAAATCGAAAAGAGAGGTAAAAGAACTAGGGTGCGACTAGGGTGCGAATAGAATATTTCTATTTGGAAAAAAATTTCCTTTCAAAAATAGTTCTTTTCTATTTTTACTCCCTAGAACAATTTATAAGTAAAACAATAACTTCATAAAATTCTACTTTTGGAATAGAAAAATAATTGGAATGTGTTTAGGGCGTGTTTGGTAACAATTGATACGGAGAACAATTTTTTTTAACATAAATAGTTTTTTTTTCTGTTCTAGGGAATAATTCTGAGTATAAAAACGCGTTTGGTAATTGTAAAAATTTCTGTTCCAAGAACAGAAATGTGTTTAGTAAACTTGTATAATTATTTTATTTTCTTTTACTTTTTAATATTTTTATTTTTTTTTTCCTTTTTTTTCTTTTATTTTTTTCTTTCTTTCTTTTGGCCGATCGCCGGCCTTGGCCATGGCGGCGACCCCAGGCTAACAGGCGCGGCCTCGCCTAGCCACGGCGGGCTCACCTTGGCTGGCCGAGCTCGTCAGGGATTCGGCGACGGCTTTGGCGAGTCACGGGCCCACTAATGACCCGAGGTGCCAACCATGGCCAAGGCGACCCGCCAAGAAAAAATAAGAAAAAGGAGGAAAAAAAGTGTTTCATGGAAGTGTTCCCAGAACAAAAACAAGTTTTTATTTTTTTATTTCTATTCCAAATTTGTTCCGAGAATAAAAAATGGATTTTTGTTTCCGGAACAAAAGTGTAAATAAATGCGTTTACATTTAACTTTTTTGTTTAAGACGATAGAACAAAACATTTTTGCTTCGGAAATAAAGCAATTTTAAACAAATAGAGTCTTAGTATGATCCATAAAAAGAATATGAACGTGTTTAACCAGCATCGACCACCACTACACGGCCGACCACGCCACCCCACCTCCACCAGCGGCGATGGTAGTCGATGGAAGGCCGCGGTGGGTGACAATGACGGCCGGCGGCAACCTTGAGGCAGCTAACGGTCGTGGACGGTTGATCGGCGATCGGCGATTGCTAGGCGAGGACAATAACGGTGAGTGATGGCGGGTGGTAATCAATCGACACAACAAGGAAGAAGAAGAAAAATAAAAGAAAAATAAAAAAATGACTTATTTCTAGAAATTGCTCCTGGGAATAAGAAACTACTTTTTACTTATTATTTTCTATTTCAATCTATTCCCCGAGTTACTTTTCTATTCCAAAGAATAAAAAAATTAGTTAACGTTAGCAAATTGATTTCTGTTCTTTTTTTATTCTAAGGAGTAAAAAAGAACAAAAGAATAAGGGAGACAAAGAAAATAGACCCAAAAAATATGAACAAAAAAGGGCCCTAGACCATCAGAACTTGTTAGGGCAAAATTTTGATTAGAGATGGCCCTTTTGAGCTAGTATAGAGATTTGTTCAAGCCTTTGTGTATTTCACGTACATATATTTCAAAATTTTGATCGATACGGCATATTTCTCAATGAACACATGCAATTAAATCATTTAATGAGAGCCGCTCCTCGCTTTCTCCTTCTATTGCTCAACTCAGAATGTACGTATGCCTTGGAATCAAGTTTCCACGAGTTACTAGCCTTAGAAAGGATAACCCCCTCATTGATTTTTTCTCTAGAGGCTAAGCTTGTGGACAACAAAAGAAACAGCAGTTTGGTTCGGCTGGTTTTCTAGTATGTAGAGTTTACCTTATTTGGGCCTATTCGTTGCACATTACATTGTCCAATCTAGTTCACTTCCTAGGAAATGTGGCATTTATGGGCCTTGACCTTGACCGGCATTTCCTTCTTGGGTGCCTGCTTGAAGGTTTTCTCCTATTGGACAAAATTTCCACCGCTGAAAGGCAGAACAATGCTAATTTGTCGTCATCTCGACTCTATGCGTCACATACAAAGAAACCAATATGAACAATGCAAATAAATTATAAAAAGACGATACACTTTTAAAGGAACCACGATCGAAGATGGTGGACTTCATCTTTGTCAAGATCACTCCTTGTCATTAAGGTTTTCCCTTGGAAGCTTAACAGTAAATTTATTCGACTAAAGGTTTTAGAGGCTCAATTGATTTTTTTATACAACAGTTTTAGAGCTGATTGTGCAATATTTTTTACTAAACAAGAAATCGATCAGGTCATTCAGACACAAAATTCTCTTCCTTGCTTTGATGATAAATGGTTTGTAATTTATCATATCCGTTTAGTCCTATATTGGAAGAGCGTCTCATTTCTGCCAAGCAATTTTCCCTTAGTATTGGGAACTTGATTATATCCTATTTCAAGGAAAAAGTGTCTTGCTCTACATTGAAAATTAGAACTTCGTGCTTTCACTAAGAAAACAAACTACGTGATTTCTCAAAAAAGCAACGAAACTAATTTTTAATTAATCAAATCGCCACTAACTTATATTATGTTATTTTATAAAGGTTGGACATCCACCGTTTTCACATTACTTCATATTTTTGACTATTGATATCTCTTCATCTCATTTTAAATGGTCAACTGTGTTGAGCGTGTATTAAATATTACCGAAGTTATATTGCAATCCGGTGCAAAAGCGTCCAGGACACATAAACATATTATTTTATGACATATGAAAAGATTGTACAATTTTTTGTCGTACCCAAGTATAAAATGCCGTGAATATGGATTTTTAACTTTATGACATTGTAAAAGTTTACTACATCTAATCATAATAAAGTTGAATTAAGGGTTTAATAACGAGTGCATATTCTTCATGGGCAACTTGTTGATTTGTTGAAGTTTTGGTTCTTTCTATCTTTTATCAGATGGAAAGTGATTTAGGAAAGGACTTTCATATCATATGTGCTTTAGGAAAGGACTTCCATATCAAATATTAGCTTGCTTACCAAGAAAGGCCCACCACTTATGTAAAAGGTCTTCCGTGCTCCTTTTGATTACATTCCTCATTATTATATAAGATCAAATCCATATAAATTTTAAAAATATTACTAATACTTAACTTTTGGAGGAATCTTTCCTTAGTGATTGTGAATGATTGGACACTTACCTCTTTCCTCTAACTCCTTCCATATAGAATCTCCACTCTACCGATCTAGCTCCTCACACGCCGAAAGAGGCATTCTCTAAAAAGATGCCTTGAAATTGCACGGTTAGGGCAGCGAGCCAACTTACTTTAGACTCATTTGATTGGTCAATGTAAAAACATCTTAATATAATATTTTACAATGTCAGAATGTTTATTTGTAACCAGGCGCAAATGTGATTCTTTCATGCCTTATATAATATTTTACAAAGACATTCGGTGCTTTTATCATAAATGTGCACAAAGTCATGACATGTAATTTTCTTATCATCTATGATGTCATGACATTTATAGCATATGAAAATCAATGAAATTTAAGATTAGTGGGGCCACTTTTTTTTTTTGGTAAAGTTGTGGGGCCACTTTGATTTCAACTTATACCAAAAATGTCATAAAAGAAAAAAAAGATTATATGGTACGATAAAATCCTGTTCTATTATTTCGAAACTCTTCCAATCACCCATTTATTGAAAAAGTTTCATGTAGCTGATTTTCAACCTATGCTAAAAATATCATAAAGCAAAAATAAAAAGACTAATAATACAATAAAATCTAGTTCTATAATTTCCAAAACTCTTTGGATCACGAATTTTGAAAAAGTTATTATTTGTCACAATCTCACCGTTCTTCATTGAAAATAGCAAATACCATCCTACTAGCCAAGTTCTTAGATTATGGTGGAATGATGAACTTGTTTTATTTTGTGGGTCCACGTTTTACTCGCTCTTAATCTCGTTCTATAATTTCAAAACAATTGCAACCACTTTGATTTTTTGGAAAAAGTTCCAATCACAATCTCATCATACTTTATTGAAAATAAGTAGTACCGTTCTCCTAGTAAGGTTCTTAAAGTATGGTGGAACAATGAACGTTTATTTCGTGGATCCTTGATTTGCTCGCTTACTCGTCTTATTCTTTAATCTCATTATATAATTTCAAAAACTCTTATGGTCGCTAAATTCCTTGAAAAAGTTCCAGGTAGTCACAGTCCCACCATTCTTGGTTGAAAATAGCAGTACCATCCCACTAGCAGGGCTCTTAGATTACGGAGGAAACGATGAACGTTCAATATACAAATTCAAAATGCAGTGTCAAAAGGGAAATCAGGAAAAAGAAAATACAAAATTCGAAAACCCAAATAGAGAAAAGGAAAACGTAGGGGTTGTGTATGTCGGACAGCTGACTGTCCTAGATAAACCAAGACCTGGGAACGACACCAACTGATCGGCACAACTTGCCAGCCCAGGCGCCGTCAATCACGCTCTAATCACGCGGCCTTGATTCACTCTGGGCGATGGTTCCTGTCTCCTTGGCTCTCTGAGACTACCACGAGCGAGCCTACAAGAAGCCTTCAACGTCAGCGAAAGAGCGAAAGAACTCTTCCACTGAATCGGCCCATGGGCCTTGGTTTGTCGGCACGGCTCAGTTCTGACCCTTGTTCTTTTGCAGACGACCTCTTCTCTGTCTTGTGAGGCGAATGAAGAAAAACTCGATGCAGTAACGAGGGTGCTTGGTCTCTTCTGCAACATTTCGAGGGCAGAAGATCAACAAGGAGAAATCAAAGTCATATTCCTCGGCCAGTGTGGTTGCGGAGATCAGAGAAGAGACTGAGAGCGGAATTGAAATTAGAGGAAACGATTGATCTTGGAAAAATGTCTCGATTTCCCATTTCTCAAAAGTGACTAATGGATTGGGTTGTCGGATTCCCTTCCTCACTATTGGGTCTCCAACCATCTCAGGCCATGTGGGATTTGTCATGCTCGGAAGCTCACTTACTGTATACACTTGTTATTCTTTTTTGAAATGTAAAGAATTTTCACCGACTTTAAAAATAAAAAAAAAAACCAATGATTCCTGGATATTACAAGAGAATTGCCAAAATCTCCAATAAAACTTGTGATCAATTAGACCAAATTAGCAAGGACTTGCTTGGAATACCTTCAAGTCTAGAAGAGGATTTGGAATTCGTGACATCTCATTTGAGATTAAGTCATGAAGGTCCTAGTATAGTGTTCGAGAGAAGGAAGAGCTGCAGAAGATTTTTACGATTCGGCGGTGTATTTAAAGATTGTACTTCATTTATTGATATTGATATGATTTTATATACATATTTTGATCTAAATTCAAATCAAAATATGTATTTTTGTCCAAACATGTAAAGATATGCTTAACGAAATATGCTCGCACCAAAGGCAGGGCCTTATAACTACTTTAATAATAATACACAAAAGGTACTATTCATCATATAGGATTATTTATATCTATAAAAAAATTTAAAAAATTTTTTTTTTGATTATTTATACACTTCAGTAATTTCGTTAGACCTAAATATCTTTGTTAAATAGGACTCTAAAGAGAATAATGCATTCCTTTAGAGTAAAGTCAACCGCTTTATCCACTGATAAATATACCCAAAAAAAATAACAACAAAAATTATAATAATAACTATTATTATTATTATTATTATTATTATTATTATTATTATTATTATTATTATTATTATTATTATTATTATTATTATTATTATTATTATTATTATTATTATTATGTAACAAGTAATAAATGACATGCTATTGCAAATTGAGAGCTGCTTAATAATTTGAATTTAAAATATTTTTATCAATTGAATTATTCTTGCCATTATTACTTTAAGAATTTACACCTCAAACAAAGAATTCTCTGTCGTCTTTAGTAGATCTACTCGATTGCATTATAGACACAAGAAATTTGTCGAAGCGATTAAGTTTTACGGATTTATACAAAACAACGAACCATGTCAATATGCCAATTTCCTGTATTTTCCCTATGAATTTCGTAATCAAACTTTTTAATCTAATAAGCATTTTTATATATTTAAGTATTCACTTCATATATGTTGTTGCCTGTGCTCTCTTGGCCTCCGATAGATTATTTTTGTATTCGTCACATTTCTATTACCATCTAATTAATCCCTCAACTAATGATTTTACATAGGTTGTGTTTTTCTACAATGTTAATTGTAGAAACTCCTTCACTCATATATCTGATTGGTGTATTACAAGTAAAGACACCATCCACGTTAATAAAAGTTAGAGCCCTACTTTTTATCCAACTCAACAATGGTGCTCTTTTTTTGGAGAAATCGAAAAGAGAGGTAAAAGAACTAAGGTGTAAATAGGAATATTTCTATTTCAGAAAACAATTTCTTTTCAGAAATATTTTTTTCTATTTCTATTATCTAGAACAATTTTAAGTAAAACAATGTGTTTAGTAACTTTATAAAATTTTTACTTTTGGAATAGAAAAGAAATAGGAATGCATTTGATATGATCTACAAAAAGAATAGAAACACATTGGACCATTGTCACCAATCGCCGCCCACTAGTTGACCACCACCGCCCGCCTCCACTTGTAGTGACGGCGGTCGACGGTGGGCGGCCAATAGCAATGGGCAGCACGGTTAGCGGTTGCTAGCCGAGGACAACAACAGCGCAGTGGCAACGGGCAGTGACGGTGACGGATAGCAACCCACGGAGAGACGAGGAGGAAGAAAGAAAAAGAAAAGAGAAAAAAATGATTTATTTCTAGAAATTGCTCCGAGAATAATAAACTACTTTTTTCTACTTCTTGTTTTTATTCCAGATCTATTTCTCAACTACTTTTTTTATTCTAATGAATAAAAAAATTAGTTGACATTATCAAACAATTTCTGTTCTTTTTTTATTTCGATAAGTAAAAAAAACAAAAGAATAAAGGAACAAAAACGTTCTCATATAACCCCAGTTGCTCCCAAGGCCATACGATAGAACCTAGATGTCAGGAGGAGACAAAGAAGATAGACAGAAAAATATGAACAAAAAGCGCCCTAGACAATCAGAGCATGTTGAGCAAGCACGTATCCCACTCGCAACTCAGGGGATAAGTTGAACCTCTGCATCACATCAAAACGTTAAGTACAAGAAATTAGATTTCTCTTTAAATTTTTGTATAGAAAATTTATTCCTTAGTCCTTAAAACCTTAATCCGTATCTTAGATGACATAAGAGAATCCATCTAGCTGGATAGTTTATATGTGCTTTAAGAAAGCATTTTAAATGGTTTTCCCAATCAAAATTAAAAAAAGGAAAAAGCAAAAGAGGTGACCTAATAATGATGAGCCAAGAGAGAGAAGAAATTTATCTATAGTCAGGATAACGTATACCTAACTTCTTACGAGGACTTCCACTATAACTGCTCAGCACATGCCCCACCCTCCATCTGATACTTGAAAACCTTCTCTTTATAGATGTAAAAAACAATTCGACCACTAAGATCATTAAATTGCTGACAATGGATGGCATGTTAGTTTTCCAGCCGAACTGATGGCAAGTCGATGGATATAGATGTGGAAAGAACAATCAGAATGGATTTTCAAATTGATTGACATTGACAAGCTGGGCTTGTATTGTCCCCTTCTTTTAATATTGCAAGCACCAATTTTGTTGTGATTTGGAGAGAGAATGGTTTAGCACCACAAAAATGAGGAAATGAAGAGACATGGCTCAATTAGGTAGGATTTGGGAGTAAACTTTCCATTGAAAAAGTATCCGTTAATCGATTTTAGAGCACACGATGATAATCTTTTTTAACATTATTCAAGATGTACGATAACCCATTAAAATTCATGTATTTGAGTTAAAAAAATCCAATATCAAAGATTTGTGTGATGGTAAGGAATTATTAGATTATGATTGACATATAATTCATTAGTATAAATTTATTCAACCGAATATGATAATGGCCTGGACTTAGAACCCCTCTCCCCCCACCAGGTTTGAGCTTTTACTGCGCATTCCAATGGAGGAAAGTTGTTAAATCTAATGATCTGGACAAGTGGTCTAGCTATGCGAGATAGAGACCATGGCTGAAAGGTGGGCCTCAGGGCGAAACAACATTGGTCTTGTGTTGGCAGTTGATGGTCGTTGATAGGACATATATTTATTGCTCTTGGTATCATGGGATCTAATAATCCAATATGTATTATATATGCACATATGCGCGGGGATAAGGCTAACTGTATAAAGTAAGATTTGAAAAGCTCTAGGGAATCCATGGACTTATACCAACGTGTGAATCAACTCTAAGTTGGGTATGACATAGCTTACCTTTCGTGTAAATTACGAAATCATGGGCGGGACAGCCTAATTTATTCCTTTTTTGGTGATTAGGACCATTGATTTGTTTGAAGGCATAGTTAATAAATCGTTTATAATTGCAAACTTTGGAGAGCAAGGTCTCTTATACAACTCTTGTTAGAATGTGGCCTCGATAGGTAAACCTTAATCGAGGAATAGTTTAACATGATCCGCCAAGATAATTTCATGGAAAACATAAAATAGTCGCTTCCTCATGAAAGCGACTTAGATTACTAGTTCTAGACATATTTGCTCTTGTTCTGATGATATTGGCAACCATTGATTTGTTTGAAGGCATAGTTAATAAATCGTTTATAATTGCAGACTTTGGAAGAGTAAGGTCTCTTATACAACTCTTGTTGAATGTGGCTCGACATGTAAACCTTAATCAAGGAATAGTTTAACATGATCTGCCGAGATAATTTCATGGAAAACATAAAATAGTCACTTCCTCCTTGAAAGCGACTTAGATTATAGTTCTAGACATATCTCCTCCTGTTGCTGATGATGACGGCAACTCTATTATTAAAGGCAAGGCATAATGCAAGATTAAACATTTGAACAAGACCCTAATCTTTGACAATTGGCGAAGGTCGCTTGAGGTTGCAAGACCTAAGTAACAATTGCTCGAGGTCGTGCGACCTCCGGTGGCAATTGCCTAAGTCCTTACAATCCTTGTTGATCCCTTACCGGCCTCTTGTCGCCAAATCGCCTCGTTGGCCTCGACCACCTTCGTGCAAAGGAGATGTATTATAGTAATAAGGAGGGGCAAAACGGAAAAATTTTAAAATTTGTGAAGATAGTTTTTGGAAAAAAAAAAGTAACCATAATTTCAGTATTTTGCAATTAAAGTTGGTCCCTATTTACTTTAGGCTTTCAGCGATTCTTAAAATTAATATTTAATTGAAAGTTACTTCAAAAGGCTTTGCAAACATTCTCGCATTTTTCTACGAGATTTTGAGATCGAAAGTCTCTTAAAAAAAGCTAAACCAAACACATTACAAACGTTTGAACAAAACCCTAAACTTCGGCGGTTTATTAAGGGGGATTGGTTTTGCGACCCCCAACAAAAAACAAATAAATAAAACAAGAAAGATAAAAAAGAAAAATAAAAAAGAATTTTAAAGAATTTTAAAAGGGTAAAATTGAGGGTGACGCCAGCATCCACTGTTGGGATAAGACCACTACCGGGGCCGGGGTCGGATCCGCTGTCTGCTGGTGGTTTCGGATCCGGACCCCATGTGATTCTTCTGGCGCAAAGTGGTGGGGGCCCCACCCTATGGACCTCTAGTCATCATCCGTACGTTGATCCCTTGCTTTCCGCTTGTCGCTTTTATTACTCTCTTTTGAATTTATTATGTGGGGAGCACGATTGGCCCCCCCATCTTGGCCTTTTCTGGCGGCCACCCTGTTTTTTCATTTTTTTTTTCTTTCTTTAATTGCTAAACATGGATTTTCCTCTTCTGTTTCTTTTTTTTTTGGAAAACATATAATTAGAATCTTGAATGGAAAATTGACATTTGTTAGTGTGATAATTATAATTGCTCAAAACGCTAATCAACGACATTGCCTTGACTCTACTTTTCCACTATCGGTCCACAGAATCAAATGCTTTAATTTTCTCTTTACTTTCTTTCTAAATTAATCGATGGAAAGTTGAGATGATAAACAAATGAAAACGGATAGGCTCGAATAAATTCATAAGTTTGTTAAAAAAAGGAATAAATTCATAAGCATACGCAACCGAAGCACACAGAAAGAAAGCCCTTGATTTTTTCTTTTTTGTATTTTGATAAGGGACAAACTTTATAAGATGAAAGTACAACTGTTATGTGTACGCCTGATACCTTAACTACTCAATAAAATAAAATAAAATAAAAAATTGAGAGGATACTAACAAAACCCTAAACAAAAAAAAAAATAAAAAAATAAAAATCTACAGTTAACTTTTAAACAATCATAATAGAAATCAAAATTTAAAAACTTAAACAGTGTAATCAATATATTCAAATATTCTATACTAAAAAAGTACACCGAACTTAGTGAAAGATGAAGACATTACAGTCCGAAATCATAAATTCCACCAAATAAAAGAGGTAAATTCAAACTTGAGTTGCACCATGTTAAAAAAGGTTTGAGATTATTACTCTTTCGCTTCCCGTGGGCTGGTCTCAGTGTCTAGCTTTACCAAGTTACGTAAGTTAGTGTTGCACCCATAACTTTATCGTTTGCCTTTTCTGTCTTTAAATCTAAGGTAAAAAGTCCACTTTGATCATGAACTTGCCTACTTTTTCTTGAATAAAGTCGTTGAACTATTAATTCGTCTAATCAGATTTCCTGAACTTTGCGTCATTTTTCTCATCAAGTTTCTTCTTTCTCAAGTTCAATTAATTGAAACTGATGTATCACGTTTGACATGCAATTTTCTTTCATAAATCGCATGATATAAGCTAATGCATGAAACTTAAAATCTTAAATATGCAAACCACGACCATATTTTGAGTATTGAAGTTTAGTATGAAGTTTAAAAAATAGTTTTTTCGCATCAAAACTCTCATCAACTCCGATGGACAAATCAACTCTAATTGGATTTTTAAGTTAAATTGACTTGATTAGAAAATATATGAATATTTAAGGATTCATTTAAACAAATTAAAAATGAGTTGATTGGGTCAAACTATTTTCAATCTAACCTAACCCACTTGTTTGACAGGTGTAAAGCTTATAGACTATATCTCAACCACACAAATTTGGCCTCAACCTTAAACTCAACAACGTGACATAAACACAAAACGAGCAAAGTTAAGCTTTGAATAATCTGTGACCGTAGAGCTAATGGCTTAAATGAAACATTCAAGATTTTTTGGACAATTTTCCCCTACAATTGTCCAAAAATGCTCAAAACATATTATATGGCAAACAATTCGAGTTGAAACCTTTCATTATGCTAATTTAATCCTAATCATTTTGACAACTTATCAATATAGTCTTAGACCTTTCAATTATATTAATCGAGTCATAAACCTTTTGATAGTTTGGCAGTTTAAGTCCTAAACTTTTAATGATTTGTGATTTAAGTCTTTTCTAATTAATTTTTGTTGGAAACTATTGATGTGGATAATTTTTGTATTTTTGTATTTTACGAGCTTTTTTTTCTTTTTTCTAGTTTATATTCTTTTTCTTTTTTTTCTCTTTTCTCTTTGTTAGCCTCAAGTAGGGGTTGCCATCATCAGCCTCAAGCGAAGGTTGGCTAGGGCGGGTCCTTGCTTGAGGGTCATCTAGAACGAGACATGGTAATGGTTGGTAGACGGAAAAAGTGGAAAGGAAAAAAAGAAAAAGAAAAGGAAAGGAAAGGAAAAAGAAAAACATTTCAAAAAATCTAAAAAATTGTAAATGTTGCCAAAAGGTTAGCACCGCCCGTACCCATGTAGGATACTCGACATTGACTAGATTATCATTAAACGATTTTCGATCAAAACTAGTTGGAACTATTAAATTGGCAAATCATTAAAATATTTAGGATTAAATTGGCAAGTTATCAAAATATTTATGATTGAATTGAGACAATTGAAATTTTAGAGTTTTTATTGTCAAGTTGTCAAAAGATTTATGATTAAATTGACACATTGAAGATTTATGGTTAAATTGATTGTCACAAAGCAGTTAAGACTTTTTAGACAAATTTTCCCTCTTGCACATCCTTGCATCAAATTTCTTTCTTTCATTATATAAGGATATTCATGGGCTACACACTGAGTTTAAGCATATTAGTAAACAATATAAAAAAGAAATTAATGAAATTCTTTTTAGGGTTTTGTTAGTATAATAGGTTTGGGCTAATATGAGAGCAATAATATATTGTAAAACCACAAATTTTTTGAAAGAATTAACCTCACAATAATTTTTAATTATTTGTTATTTATTTTTTGTGACCTAAAATGGGCTTATATAAGCATTTCTCTTCTCCTTAATAACAAAGTTCAAATTTTGGCAAGCAAATAAGAAAGAATTTACAGAAATTGTGCTCTCTCTCTTTTATATATATATATAGAAAAATCTTCCATGAGATATTTAAGTTCTCCCTAATGTCTATCGGGCTGGAATTGCTCCGGGAAAAAAAGGATTGTGAAGAAAAATCCCAGAAAGCTGTTGCTCAAAGATGGTCAAACTGTTGAAGGGAGGAGGAAAGAGAGAGAGAGAGAGCTTTGGCGATTTGCCACTATCATCAGGAGAGAGTACATGGCCCCAGTACTTAGGGAACGTGATTGGGTTTGGTGGATGAATAAAGCATCTTTAGGGAACAGTGTAATTAGGATGGTCTGCCCTGCAGATGCTACTGTTGCTGATGTATGGGATACTGAGAAAGTGGTCTTGTTTACAAGTAGGTCTTCAATTCTAGGGGCGCCTTGATGTGGGATTCGAGCCTCTTGACCGTTTCATCGATTCTTTTTCTTATTTTAATTTAGTTATTCGACCGACGGCGTAAAGAACATTTTGCACAATCGATTTTGCGCAAAAAGTGAATTGCTACCATTCTCTAATTAATGGTGGATGAAACAATGTGCGGAATACCCAACCATGGGCAGCCTAAATGGTATGCATGCTCTCCCTTATTGCTGAAGTCGAGGATTGAATATTCGTTTGCGTTTCATGACTTAAGTGGGGGTCTCATGGGTGAATTGCCAAATGGCGCTCTCGATGATTTATGTCTAAATAATGGCTTGCAGCAGCGCTCGTGATTGTCACCATGGTAAGGAGTCTTTGGCAATTCCTCAGTCATAAAAAAAAAAAATAATAATGTGCGAGAAGATTTTCTTTGCATCGGTGATAATCCTTATGTGTATTATATCGATTCATTATTTTCTTATTTAGAGTTACTCTCCTAGTACGGATGTTATTAGGCCGTCTCTAAATGTAGGACTAGAAAAGTTTTTTTCGAGTTTTAAAATGAATAGCGCCTACTTATCCAGTTGCTTGTTTGGCATTTTTCTCACCGCCTGACTTTGCCTATTTGGACCTCATCTATCACATAACCCTGACATTACCGAACGAAATTAAATTGGTATGCACAAACGTTCACAAATTCACTTTATTATTTTCAAGGTCCAACATTTACAATTTGCCATCCCTTACTGTTCAATGTTCAAAATCTATGAAAAAATCAGCACAACACAATCTTCTGCTGGCCACATGTCACCGGCAATAACTTAAAGGCACGGTTACATCCTTTTCAAAATATGCGCAATTCAATTGACCAACAGCGAAAATCTTCAGGATCGATAGTTTTATCGTCCCCATAAGATTTTCATTCAATCGGTATGGTTCTCCATGAAGAAATACATAAAACCATGAATAGGAGGACCGATCCGCGAATAAAAAAAAAAAAAAAGCAACCTCCGAGAACCGTGCAATTCATGTATTTTGCAACTTGCCGAAACACGTTTTTGTTTTTTGTTCTTGCCTGACAAAAGAAGGAGGAGGTATCACAGCGCAAAAGCCTTGGCGGCTGAGATTTGATCTCTGTTGCTGCTCTCTGTTGCGCTAACCGGACATGGCAGACCCATGATTGATCCGGGAGGCTCATGAATATAATAACCTTTCTTTCTTCTTTCCCTATGCACACCGATGGCCGCGAACGGCTCTCGTCAAGAGACATTTACCCGCGATTTGCTCCCCAGGATTTCGTTTTTGATTCGTTCAGTATCGGCCACTGTTTTCTGTCACGGCAGATCGCTCTTCCTTGACTTTTCGGGCCTTGCTTCCAACAACAAAAGGGTAAGGGAAGAGAAAGATGACCTAATTTTTGACAGGGACATGAATGGTGTCCCACCATTTTGTTGCTTTGCAGTGTACAGCAATACCACCTCGTATACCTTCGTAGAAGTTGCGAATCCACCCAACCCAAAAAAAAAAAAAAAAAAAGAAGAAAAAATGGTAAGGTGCTTAGGAGCCTACTCTGGAGCTGCACAGAACAATCCAAGTACTTCACCTGTGAAGAAAGGATCAAAATCAAGATTGCAAGAGAATTTAGTATTGAAGCCCATTACCATATTTAGATAAACTCATTTTCATTTAAGAATTTAAGTTAATGAGTACCCAAGTAGCCAAGTAGCCGGACTTTTGTGCTCGTATCCATGAATTACACACACACATATGTATATGCTCTCAAGGTTTTAACCTTTGATTTCTGCTCAAGAAAAGAATTAATTTAGATTGCCGTCATAAATACAGTAAAAGAAGAAGAATCTCTCTTGCTGGGATAGAGGTTGAAATAAAATCAAATGTCATGTAAGTTTGAGATGACATCTAATTATCAAAATCCATGTTCATCCCTTCCTTTTTATCTAACCCCTCAATTCCCTCCTTCTCCTCCTCCTTTTTTACCCCTGAATTGAGTTTCAATGTAGGAAGTTCTTTTTTTTCCCTTTTTCGAACATTTTTTTTTTTCTGGTGCGACCACTAGAGTTAAGAGTCGATAAATTTTAAAATTAGTGATTATTCGATCTTGTGTAGAGTAAAAAAAAAAAATCAATGTCGGAAAGCTCTCTTTTCAAATTACCTCCTTTTTTTTTACCTCTCATAAATCTTTTCTCTCGCTCTCTCTTGCCGGAAAAGCTACCAATATAAAAGAGTAATCGTCAGCCTTGTGGGATGATATGATAAGCACATACAAAAATCACGACCACCTTTCATTAAACAATGAATTGCGTATTCGGCTACATTAAAATAAATTTTCCGGTATTTACATACATCGGTAAAGGAAGGGAATATATTTCATCCTGCTATGCTAATACAGAGGAACTGGTAGCCGAGGCGGCTTCACCGGCTTCTGCACTTTAACGACGACGGTTTTCTCTTCTCGCGGAGGCTGGCGGGGGCTCGGCAGTGCTATGAACTTCGGTACCCCGTCGCCCGGCATCAACACCGGCAAGGTCTGGCCGTGATCTCGCTTCACATCCTGAAACGAAAGTTGCAAAAAGTGAACCTTCCGATGCATTGAGCTCAAGCCATCAACTTCAGGACCAAATACAGTACAGGTTTAATCCGTCATAGGAATAGTACGTTCGCTGCAGATAGCTAGAAAAACGTACCTTGGAAGGGCGCGGATTTCCAGGGCGGGTTTCGGGGTCGGCCTCAGGATCAGCGCCGTCAGAGGAAGACTGGCGGAGGGAGCGGAGCCTCTCCCAGTGGTAGCAGCAGGAGAATATGCCGCTTAGGCTGAAGATGACGATGAGGAGGAGGGCTGTGCCTAGGGGAACCCGAGGGACGGCCGGTCCGCGGCCGTGTGCGGCGGGGAAAGATCCGGGCTCTCCATCATCACCTAAACTTGTCGGTCTCGGTCTCGATCTCGATCTCGATCTCGACCACGGTCCTTCTCTCATGTGGTGCACGAGGGAGGGGGAAAGATGGGAGGGATTGAAGGTGGGGAAGCTCAGGAGAGGAAGAGGCGTAATAGAATGTGAAATCGAGCGGGGGTCGGGGGTTTATAAAAAGAATGGAAAAGGATTTTCAACCCAAAAAGAAAAAAGAAATTGTAACGAAAATGATTAAAAAAATAAGTGTGGACAAAAGGGGAGGACGTGTAAAGAAGGGTACATAGAGTGTCCGGGGCATTGTACGGAGATGGTAGGGTCCATGGCTTGTCGAGTTTTGGTGACTTGAGCATGACCCGAAGTGTGTGGGAGAAGAGTTCGGCCGCTGATGGGGAAAGAATTTGAAAGGGAAGATGATGACTAGGAAAAAAAAAAAAAAAAATGAAGAACAAGAAAATGAAATTATAGAGATGGGGCCTTTCTAAGGAATCGCGACAATAGGTCTCTTTTCTTTTGTCAAATCGGATGATGAAAACCGGTGAATTTGCCTATTGATTGCAAAGTGATAAACATCATGTCTATTTCGGCAATTTAGTATAAGGGTTATGAAAAATATCTGAAGGAATTACTGTTTTTTACCATTTAAGAATTCATCTCTCGATGGATCATAAAAAAGTCTGGGGAAGTTTAAAAAGGAAGGAAGAAAATGGCCATAGTGTGAAACCGGAAAAGCGCCAACATAAATGGGCTTTTGGCTGGAGGCAGAAAAAAAGCTAGGGTTTTTATCTCACTAATGCCTTTTAGCTGGAGGCTGGGGCACGGAAGCTGTTCTTCCCGACTACTTTTTTTATTATATAGTTATTTTATTTTATGCTTCCTCTGCAAATTGCAACTTTACAATGCCACTTTTGTAGAAGAGTCTAAAAGGAGAACAGCGGAACAAAATAGAAGATGAGAATGATGCAACTGTCTATGTAAGTCGTGTTCATGGCGTGCAAGAGGGACATAAAAGCGACTGCTGGTATCATGAAAAGTGATGCAGGTGGGAAGGACAGGTGCATATGGACCTTATATCCTTTTCGAAATGTTCCACTTGATTCATGTTTGCCAATTTGATGAGTCCATTACGGTAGTGTCTTGGCGTATCCAAAAACTAAAAATAAAAATCAAAGAAGCATTTCAACATAAGATAGCAAAGGCCTATGAAAAAAAATTGATTTTGTTGTTATTTTCAGTATAATTCAAACTCGGGACCTTTTGAAAGACAAATTACTTCTTACCATTAGATCAGGCAGCTACTTTTCGCATTTGCATGGATTAGATGGCGCACCAGCTTTTTATCTGCAAGGGTGAATCTGGTGGATTCTATCATATCACAATCAGCAGCCATTTGATTCCTTCGACCTAGTGGAGATAATCAAAATCCACAATTAGTGGAACTCACTTGATCCAACGGTGTACATAGATCCTGATTCACTTGGATTTTGTTCGTGCGAACCATATAGCGACACTCCATCCATGGTGATAATCTACTTAAATAATGGTTATCCCATCATATCACACCCACTTTGTGCCACTTTTTACAGGTAATTTGGGTCTAATGAAGAACCTAGAAAAGGAGGAGAGAAGAAGGCAAAAGTTATCTCATGTCTTTTACTTAATCTTATATAAAAATATGATAACAAGGGCTCGGCAGATGTCGTTAATTTGGGAAAGATACCTATTTAGCCATTCTTAGCGAAATATTCTTAGTTGCTTTCGTTGCATGTTTACTTGAGGTGAGTTTCGCATGAGATTCGTTTAATTTAATGACATATGTTAGTTGGGAGTTATATATACTCACATGAGCTTTGAACATGGATTCTTGAATAAAAAATAACTACTGATGGGAATTTCAACCTCAAAATTTTACCTATAAATCACATGGATTACCCATGGTAAATTGTAGTCTTACAATACTAAATGAGGGGCAAAATTCTAATCCAAAAATAAGCTAGGTCATGATTTTTGAAATTCCTAACACATTCCAAACTTCAATTTGAACCTTTCTGATATTGGGCAAGTTGAATCACTTTTATCTTAAAAAATGAAACAAAATCTTTCATATATTCCTTAAGAATTTGGTTCTACATTTTTCTTTTCTGGCCGTGGCGTGTGCTTTTTCTAGTATTAAATGATAAAAAGTAAAATAAATGAACTTAAAACTCTAATATGAATTGCAAATTTGCAAAAAGAAAATTTATTATATATTCTGAAATTGATAAGATCCAAAAGCAACACCGAATTTAAAACGACCGGACTCATAGTTTTAATTAGGTTTCACTTGCCTACAAGCTAAAGGGTAACCTAGGACTCAGCAAGATCAACAATATAAAAAAAAATCAAAATAATATATAGTACCTAGAGTACTGTAAACAAAAAATAAAAGGGCAGCAAAACGGAGCGGCCGGCAACTATATTCGTAGAAGTCTTGACTTTGGGCAGCTATGCTAAAGTGAAAAAGAAGAAAAACAGAAATATATCCAATGGCTAATTATTGAAAAAAAATAATATGAAGGTTTCCTAGCTGGGCACTGCTTCCCTTTTCTCTGCTTGTGGACCCAACTAAAAAGTATATTCCTTTTATTTAATGAATAAATTGACAGCTGCTTTTTTTAGTAGAGATAAATTCAGACATAAAGTCGAAACTGCTGACGTGATTATTCACAAATGTGAAGAATATACTAAACTTGGAAAAATTACCAATAATATCATAAGTCGGTTGTATAGATATCTATTTAGTCCTTAACACTTTCTTTTGGCTAGTTTAGTCTTATACCTTTTAATAATTTACCAATATAATCCTTTCCGACCCGATTTTGATTGAAACCATTGATACGACGAGCAGCGCAAAAAGGCCCTTGTCAATGGCTAGTGAGGGCTTGCAGGCCATCTGGGGGGTCTCATCCTTAAAGGAGGTCTTGAGAGGAGAGATGGGCCGTAGTGGTTATAAAGCAAGTTAGAAGGCTTCTCCCAAGCGATGTGAGATAGCTAAGATCCCCTTAGTATACACTCGGATCCACCTTAACCTGGCTCTGATGCCAATCTGGGGCTATCA
This sequence comes from Eucalyptus shirleyi, assembly GCA_017140165.1. Lineage (NCBI taxonomy): Eukaryota > Viridiplantae > Streptophyta > Magnoliopsida > Myrtales > Myrtaceae > Eucalyptus > Eucalyptus shirleyi. The sequence continues at coordinate 9,871,584 of CM029455.1, forward strand.
TCCTCAAAAGACGTCTTGAGAGGAGAGGTGGGCCGCAGTGATTATAAAGCAGGTGAGAGGGCTAGACAGCTAAGATCCCCTTAATATACACTCGGCATTTTTGCCACGAAGAAAAAAAAAAAGATAAAAATATTATATATATTTTTTAAATTACAAAAATTATCCAAGTTTATATCGGTAGTGTCATATAAAATTGGCGGTGTTCACGTCAACGATAACCAGCTAAAATTGGTTGAAAGGACCATCTTGACAAATAGTTAGAAAGTTTATGATTAAATTAGTTATATTAAAAGTTTAAAATTGAATTGATTTTTATACTTAACCTTTTTTAATTTTTTTGGTAATTATCCCGTCTAAAAGTCAAATTGTGCTGAAAGTTGCGGCGCATCTCATTATTTGTATCACCGAGCACTCCACATAAAGCGAAAAGCAAGCTAGGAAGCAGAGCCGGTTATTAAAGGGACATTGTTCCTCGCTTTCTCCCACCAAAGAAAGATAGCAGCTTAAAATCGGTGAATCCGACCTTAAAATTGACACTTGATTGCATAAATAACTGAAAAAAATGATATTTGACACAACGTTAAAATTGATAGAACACTTGTTTTATATAACAAACATCATTTAATTATGGCAGTCTGTGTTTGTGTATATATATATAATGAAAAATACTCCTTTATATCACCTTCTAGATTTCCTAAATTAGTTTTCTTTTCTTTTTTCTCTCATATCTAGCCCCCTTCACAAATCACCCCCTACTATCTGTCTTTTTCACTATTGTATTTTTAAAATTGTCCCCCCTCCTATTTCATAAATCAAATCATACCTTTTTTTTTTGTGCGTAATTATCTATTTATGCATGAGTGAGTAGCGTGATTTGACCCTGATATAATTCTACGGAAGGAATAGGTTTGATCATAAGCCATTGTTTACGTACTCCCTACATTACCACCGATATCAATCATTCTTTGGAAACTCTTCATCAACTAATGTCTGCTTGATTAGATTAACTAATCATTTGATGGCATCTTAGTTGCTTGTTTAAATGTTTAGACAATTCAATTTTTTGGCCTTTCAGATTCTTAAAGGGCAACAAAAGTAAATAATCCCAAAAAGGGGTAGAGCTACAAAAAAAAAAAAACTCATTCTATAAATAATGTGATTAAACAATTCAATGTTTGGCCTTTCGGATTCTTAAAGGGCAACAAAAGTAAATAATCCCAAAAAGGGGTGGAACTACAAAAGAGAAAAAGAAAAAATCATTCTATAAATAATGCGATAGGTTATCTTAATTACAAAATGATAATATTGTGGTGCATTGCCGATGTTAGATTCACAAATAATTTTTATGATTTTTTTAGTTTAATAGATATTTAAATTTTGGTGGAAAAAAATAGTTTTTGGCATATGTCATCTCAAACAAACAAGCAAAAATTACCAAATTTCTATTTTCATTTTCTTTAAGAACGAGGGTCCAAAAACACATTCAGTAGCATTTTGAAAAACCTTTCAAGCTATTGACATTTATGGCGTAGATGGTGAAATTGCTGTATCTAAGCTATGCGCACCTCATGATTATATATTCTTATTAAAATCTTTTCCCCCCAATTACAACTCCATTTCAATACCCGATACCCCACAAGGAATGAGGGTGGTCGTCACTCCATGAATGGAGACAGAGAAATTAAAAAATAAATAAAAGCTGTCGTCTTGGAAGATAGATGTCGTGTTGAAATCAATTCAAAATGTAAAAAAAAAAAAAAAGAATATTGAGAAAGATTTTGGGTCCTCTAATTTTGACTCCCGATCCCAAAGTGATAACAACGTTTTTGTTGGACTTTCGATTTTCCGTGAGCTAGTAGGACTCCTTGGGCGTGTTTTTCCTCGTCCGCATCATAGTTATGTCATGTACTTTCGGTCTTACACAGTACGGAATTTCATAGTCAAAAGAGAGAATCGCAGTGATTTTTCTACTCACTAGAGACTTCGTGGAGGAAATTCTTGATGTGTACTAATGTATCGTATCATCTTGATTTTACTACTTTCTAGCCGGCACGTTCCGACTCCACTTGTGGATAGGAAATTGACTTGGTCAATTTAAAGGACGTAGCTTCATATATAACTAATATTAACCTATTATCAAAATATAAAAATATATGATATAACAATGACTTGATTATAAGGATCGGAGTCTAGAAGTCCACCAAAAGATAAAGGGATCTCAAGTGAGTAATCAAACTAAAACCTCGACAAAAGTACCATTACAATTTTATGTATAAATATCCCAAAACTATACCAAAAATCAACTCTTGGAAAGCCCCTTGCCGATATAACTCGTCCTACTCACCAGTGGTTGTAGAACTGGAAAGATTAAAATGGATGATTATTGCAACTACCCTTTAGGGTAAACCATCTGAGAGTTAGCTAATGGATTATTAAGTTTATATTTAGTTCAAGCTCTCTCAAGTCTTATCAATTAGCAACTTTTGATTCAAGTTTTTTAACATGAAAAATCAATTTATTCCAAAGTAACCATTAATTAGTTTTTTGTGGATTGATTAGACACTAAGTAAAGTAGGTAGAATACCTTACAATTAATTCAAAACTTGATTACGCTAAATTACTTTTTTTTTTGGTCGGGCCCTACTCTATTCCTACTTTCGCATTTCATTTCTCACTTTTTCACCTTTGCAGGGACGGGAGTCGAAACCCACTCCGAAACTTAGCGTCCCCACCCGGGGGGAGATTGACCCATAAATCTCACCTTCCATGTTGGAAAAGTGTCCACCTGGGTGTTTAATCCTGGTTACGCCTAAATTACTTAAGCGCTCTTTCGGTACTTTTTTTTTGGATTGATTTCAAACCTAACCACTAACATGTGAGGGAATATTCATGTGGGTGCGCAATTGTTAAAATGACAACCAATAACAAAGCTTGAAATAAATAAATTGCTAGAAAAAGTACAAATTCAAACAATTTGATTGAATGATTTTTCTATATACAAATAAAGCACGGAAATTCTATACCCAGCCTAACCATAATTCTACTTACTAATTAACAATTCTAATTAATTCTCTTTTTTGGGGTTTCCTTTTCGTTTATGTAAACTAGCTTCAAGAAATTTTAATCAAGGTTAAACATGACATGACCTAATTCTAATGAACGTTTTTTAGTTGATTGAGTTTGGATCTAAATGCCAATTGAAATAGCATGATGTTGAATAACATGTTGAATGATTTGCATGATGATTGAGCCTGATTGAATTTAGACTTAAATATTGATAGCATGCTAAATGTCTACGTTGTGATTAAAGTCTCTCGAACTATATTATGCTGAATGAATTACCATGACGAACGATTGAAATGGCGCACAGCTTTGAATAAACACGATGATTGGCATCGTATTATTCTTTTCATCTTAAATCTTAGAACGAGTTAAGATTAAATCATTGAAAGTGCACCCGACCTAGGAAGGGCAGACTCTAGGCCATGGACAAGTAGGACGGATTTCGGAATTGTATCATTCTTTTCATGTTTTGGGTATGACGGTTCAAAAAGTTATTTCAAAAGAAAAATCCGGGTTGCGAGGTGGAAAGGCAAGGCACTACACGGTTCTTTATTGGTCTTGCGTAAATGAGGTATCGAAAAATGAAAAATAAATGGAACTATTTTCACCTCGATGCAAAGGCATGGACATATATCACAGAATAGAAAAATTCCAAAGTACAGTGCTCAAACAAATTTACCTTTCATACATATACAAGTAGAAGAACCCTTCTCTTGCATGTGGAAAAAATTAAATAAAGAAAGCAAAAAAAAAATTGAATTAATACTACAAAAAATCTCAAATTAGCTTACTTAGCAACAAATATACCACAAATTAATTCTTTGACCATAAAAAATCCAAAATTAATACATTTATTGCCCGAAAGCTACGAAAAATCATAAGCTGCTATATTAGTAAACTATTACAATTTGATGGTAAATTTAACGGAATTTAACTGAGGGTACATTTGTTTTAAGTATGAAAATTAATTTTAAAATGTAAATTTGCTCATAATAATCGCGAGTTTGAGTTTTTAATAGTATTAACTCAAAAAATTTATATCAATGAGGGAGATTCATTTAAATATCAGCGAAATAAGAGATACAAATGCAAGTTTGGTAAGTGGTAGACATTTATGAAATAATTATATGAAATGTGCAAGATTCAATTTATTTTATACTACAACTAGATCCAGCCTTTGATTTTACCTATTCACCTTGAGTTTTCCACAGTTTTCTTTAATCTATAAAATATATGTAGAAATTAGAAGCCCATATGCACGTCTTTTTCCAATCCGTATGCATACCGCGTCCGGTTCCGGCGCCCGTACCAGTCCCCATGCATCTTCCTTGTTGCTTCCAAACGTCGCTATCTTTTGTGACATTTCGATGGAAATGTATCTGTGGTGGACCATCGGTAAGATATTTCGCACCGCGATCGAAAACGATTGGCTAATTTTTCATTTTCATTTCCATTTCCATTTCCATTTCCATTTCCTTGGTTCCATTATCTTGTGCGGTGATAAATTCTCCACAGCATTTAGGGCAAGGATATCATATAATATTTGGGTTTTTCCTTGCTTTTTTGCTGTTGATTCAAAGATTTGGTTTGATATCAGAAGGCCCCAAGAGAGTTGAGAATTCAAAGGAACATGATTACAGGCCACAAATAAGTTTCCACGTGTCCACGCGAGAGGTTGAGATTTTCACGACTAGGTCTTTCCGACCTAATTCCATAATAAAAATTAGTTAATTTTAGGTTTAATTTAATTCCGGTTCATCAAACTTACTGTAAAGCAATCAATCACTAGTTCTGTCATAATTATCAACAGCATGACCAATTATAGATTCATTATAATGTCAATAATCCAAAAGAAAATTGTTGGAAGATTTTCTTTGGTAAAAAACTAAAATTGGACTTAAAGTTGGAAGTATTTAGTGAATTAACCCGGTCTTTTTTCTAACCCTTTCAATTCCACTCATCAAAGATGTTTCACAAGTACAAGACACATACTCCCACGAAAATCAATATATTGGGCTGCAAGGTCAAAGGAAATTAAAGTGCGAGATAAAAATAAAAGCGCATTAAAGTGCTCGAAAACAAAAAAAGGCACTTGAGTTGGAATTGGAAGTGGAAATTAGGAACGATCGAATAGTAGATGGACACGAGAACGCGATGATTACAGTCACTAGACACAATGAGAAAAACAAATTTAACATGCAAGTCAAAGCTAAATCGAAGGACACTGGGAAATTCGATGGGGCATCTTGACATAGTCAAGCTCCTCCTCTTAGTAGGGGGTGAGTATAAGTAATTGCATGGACGGATCGAGCGGTGCTCGAGTCATGTCTCAAGGAAGCCGTCCAATTTCCGATTCTCTAAAATTGGTTTTCCAATTCCCGTCTCAAGGGAAGCCGATCCAATTCTAAAATTGGTTTTTCGATCCCTCGGTGAAATTAATCGGGTTCCCGATTCCAAAGATGAAACCACATAGACTTGATTGATTATTTTTTAAACTTTAGTTTTATTTCTTTAAGATTATTACAAAAATTCTAACTCTTAATTATTTTCAAAATGTTATTAACATGCAAACATTAAGACAAAAAGCAAGAGACACAACTTGACTGAAGCAAGGCTTGGTGGGTTTTATGCATAACTTCTCTCACATTCTTTATGTGCTCATTCGATATGGGACTCTCGACCTAAGAGTCCAAAATTGAAGGCTTTTTGTAGAAGGTTGGATATACAAGAGGCAAGAGAGACAAGCTAGAGTCCCACATCGAGCAGGTATGCAAAGACCGTAAGAGAAGTGGATTAAATCTCAGTCATGCTTCAATTAAAAGTATGCCTACATATTTTCTATGAATTTATATATCTATTTGGGTTATGCATATTTGATTTAATTTTCTTTAATTTTCTTAGTTAGTCATGTAATAAAGCTCTCATAAATAGGCTGTCATATACTTTCTTTTTTTTGGTGACGAGGATTCGCCGGGCCGCCCTTGTCGGCTTACACCGGTTAGGGTCTCATGAGCCTCCTCCGCGGTAGAGGCCCAACAACGATTATACCTCAGCAACCCACCGTCCGGCCCCCGCTTTGTCGCTAACAATGCAGGGTTTGAATTCTTGACCTCCCTTCCTTTGGAGAAGAGATCTCAACCAACTGCGTTGCCCACGAGTGGGTGGCTGTCATATACTCTTTAAAATTAGAGATATACACAAATTCCATATATATATATCAAAACTCTGAAATTTTTTCACCACAAAGCATTCAACTCCTCTCCTGAACTTTTTCTCTCTTCATCACTCTCATCGTTCAACATAGCTCTAGCTCAAGCTCAAGCGCTCTCTCTCTCCATTCGTCTTTGCTTTCATCCAATACTGTGCCTAGTGAGGATTCGGCCCGACTCAGTTCGTCTCTGTTCATCGGCGGTGTCGTTTACTGTGGTTTTTTTCAATGTTCTTTTCTTCTTTTCGTTTTGGCTTTTTTATGATAAGGAATTTGAGTGATGCGGGTTTATGACTCATGAATCAACTCAATATCCTTAAAATGTGTTTGTTGATTGTCAATTGTGATGTGAATCCGTTTGTTCTGACTTGCTTTCCATTTGGTTCCTGCATTTTTATTTCTGCCTTGGTTTCTTTTCTTTTTCCTTGGTTAGCAAGTTTCAACCTCGGTTAGTTTCTACGATACTTAAATTATGGGGCTTTGCCCTTCTTTTTCTTCTTTCCAATTTGTGCAGTTTACGTGATTTGAGTTCCCATTATCGACTTATTATGCCTCAATCACTTTTTTAACGTCCTAAGGATTCGTTACGAGTGAGGGTTTGAACTTGTAAGAGCTTTGTCTTTATGACTCCGTGTTAGGTTTTTTCCTGGAGGAGTCTATGTCTGTTTATTCATGGCTTTGCCTTTCTTATTATGGCCATTTTCTGTTACGTTTATGATCTTAATTGTAACCATTCGCTTGTGGTGAATGAAGATAATATATATAATTAGATGAACATTTCAATGCGAGATGCTGATCTCTTACTAAGAATTATTAATACTTTATGACTAGGTGATTTATATCCATGGGAAACACAAGATGCACGATCAAATTTGTGGGTTTTTGCACACGGTGCAAATAAGATGTGAACTAGAAGAGAAGGTTGAAAAATGACACAATAGTGATGAGCTATGTTCTAATTAAGTGACTGAAACTTGAGGCCCTAAAGGGAAGAGACTACAAATGTGATGCATGTCTGTTAAGACCTTGCTACTCATATGGTGTACAATTTTTCATTGTAGAATACTGAAATGGTCCAAGTATTGATGAAACCTGTACAATTTTCTACTAATTTGCTTAGGTGACTGCAGTTTGGTTTAATGAAAGAGATCAAAAAACATAAAAGTACTGCCCTAGAATACCCAATTACTATTTGTGCCATTTGACATGCATGCACATGTCCCCCACAATTATTGAAAAGCCATTCAATAGAGTTCATCAAGTGTCAACAATTGTTATGCAGCCTTGGCAATGACAATATTGCTGTTACAATGTGTTAGGAATTTATACAGTTATGCGGGCGAGAAGATGAACGGATCGAGAAAGAGGCTAGCTGGAATAAACGGAGTCTAAAATTAAAACCAAAAGTCTAACTTTCTAGTGTGTGTGTTTCCATACGGTTTTGGTGGATGACAAGTCGTACAACAATCAGCAAGGAACAACTATAGAAAGGAAGAGTGTACCTTTTCAATTTGATATCTCTGGACATCTTTCTGTTTCACGGTAAAGTGTGAAATGTTGAATGCCTTCTTGATATGGTTCATCTAGTTATGTTGACTAAGTTCTGGCCCTTGATAGGAAGTAGAGTTAGGAATCAAAGGCAAGCGGGTGTATTTATGAATTCACCTTAAAATTGCTCGCCAATAGATAGTAACATCATTAGTTTATAAGTTTTTTATGTTACTAAAGCGCAGGAAGTATAATGATCTCATGAAGGCATATTTGAAACTTGTAAGAAGCGATACCCCCTTGAAATACTGTTTCTCTAGTGTTGGATAAATAGAAACCTGGATGGTCCAATGCTAGGGGCATAACCCATGCCTGAATGATTTGGGGCCTCTCTTGTTGTCTTAGAGAACTTAAGGTCAAAGAAAGCAAAGCATGAAGAGATTCACAAGTTGAAGGAATCTAGTTGTCTTCCAACTCGAACTTAAGGTCGAGAGAATGAGAAAGATGAAAAGATTCACAAGTTAAAGGAAATACTGAGAGCCACAAAAGAGCAATTACAAAGACAAATAGAGATGTACAAGAACTACGAGGCTCAAATAGATGTCTACTATTATACAAAATTTAAGCATGTGGCGGACTTGAAGTGATCTCACAAGATCTGGATTGAGCTAGGCATGTCATGAGCCATGAGGTGTGACTAATTTCATTGAATGTTAAAGGGAAAATGTCACAAATGGTCCTAAACTTTCATCTAATGTTCATTTTCATCCCGACTTTTCGATTTGCTCCAATTTGGTCCTTGAACTTTCATCTAATGTTCAATTTCATCCATGAGCTTTCGATTTGCTCGAACTATTAACAAATGTTTCATCTAGTCCTTCCATTTGTTCAAACCGTTAAGTGATGACATGGAGCATTAATTGATGACGTGGAACTAAGTTGGATTACTACAATTATGAGTCAATATATATCTTAAAAAAGGGAAAGCAAATTAAATTCGGCTAAGAGATGAAAGCACCCGTCCACAAAACGAGAGAGAATAAGTGGTTACCGTATCTCTTTTTTGGATGGTGGCCACAGGTTTGACCTGTTTTAAGGTAATTTCCTTGTGGATATTCCATATCCTTTTTATTTTATATTTAAGAGACTAAAAGCTATGTAAGCCAATTCCATTAACTTTAACTAATGGAAGGACGAAATTGGTCAATTTCAAATAGTTAGGGATGAAATTGAATATTAGATGAAAGTTCATGGATCAAATTGAGCAAATCGAAAGCTCAGATGTGAAAATGAACATTAGATGAAAGTTAGGGACCATTTGTAACATTTTCCCAATGTTAAAATAGTGAAGGTGTTTATTCCCTAAATACTAAGTGACCTGGATATTGGATGCGAGGTGGTTTTAAATGGAATATAGGTGGATAGACTTGAAACATGAGTTTGGTATGAGGACCGCTTCAATGGAGCTTGAAAGTGGAATACAAATGTAGCATGATGTAACCATGTTTCTTCCCTTTGCTGTGACTAAATTATGTTTTGGGTTTACTTCTCTTGCATTATGCCCCGTCGTTGTTTTCACTTTGAAGTATACAAGTGATTGCCCTGACCAGTCACTGCTGGGTGTTGCTCTTTCTTTCCTTGTTTCCAAATAGTCACTTTGGAGCTCTCTTGTCCTTCTCTGTATAGACTGTGAGTGTTATAGCATCTTTTAGATTGAAGAGAAGTTTGGGTTTACTTCTCTTGCATTATGCCCTGTCATTGTTTTCACTTTGAAGTATACAAGTGATTGCCCTTACTAGTCACTGCTGAGTGTTGTTCTTTCTTTCCTTGTTTCCAAATAGTCACTTTGGAGCTCTCTTGTTCTTCTCTGTATAGACTGTGGAGTGTTATAGCATCTTTTAGATTGAAGAGAAGTTGGAATGTTGCCTGTTTTGGCACTTGAGAGTGGTTGAGGAACACAGTTGATTGGAGATGGTTTTTGTCGATGAATGGGTTTACTAGATTACCTAATACCATATACTGATTACCTTAAACTACTATATCCTTGGCTCATGCATTTCTTCTTGTTCCTGCTCTTAAAGTTAGACTTCTATTTTCATATAGAACTTTTCAAGTTTACTGGCTTACAGCAATGATGGTGATTTTGAATTCTGCCTTTGGGTTTACAGCCATTTATTATCGGTTCTAGTGTTTATACGATTCTTTGGCCACTCAGCCCTGAGTTTGTGTTAATGAATTTCACAACTATGTGTTTTGCAATGAAGTGAATGTAGCTCCTCTGTTCACGTCTCTGCATTTTTTTTTCAAGTGAGAAAAATGTGACCGATCACGTCTTGCTCATTTTGTCTCAAGAAAATAGCTTTTAAAGCAATTATGTAATATCTTGTCATGATTTGATATGCTTTACAGATTTATTAAGAGCCCCCTCTGTTCATTATTATTATTTTTTTTAACTTTCTGTGATATGCTTTCCTCTAAATCCTTCTCCAATTCAAATTATTGAAGGTTTAATGGGGTGATGTTCAAGTGATCACTAACATGATTTATTGTGCTGGTTTCGTGCCCATTATGGTTAGTCCTCTTTCCTACACTCATTTTGATTTGTAGGATAATGACCATCATAACACACAATCAAGATCTCCAAATATCATTTTGCGCTCTCCATCATCGAGTCACCACACTATAAGGGATAAGGTTAGTATTATCTCTGAAGGTACAGCGATTATTGTAGAGCACTATTTGTTTTTGTCGTAAATGTCTTGACGCACTGGCAAAGAACGAAACAGCTACTTGTGCATGTTGTTGAAGAAAGCTCATTGAAGAACTACTAGAACTTCTTCATCTTCAAGATACGAAGGTAGAAAATATTTTATAGTGATGATAGGACCTCTTTCATGTGCAGTGAAACCCTAAGTTAGCGATCTGCAGCTGTGTCCAAGCTGCAGCTAAAATTGCTCTAAAATGCGAGGAAAAGAAAACACAGCAACATAGTGTTCTTGACTAGTAAGTCAATTGATTAGTGGATAGGTGGACCAGGTAAGTTGTGTTCTCGAAGCACCTACCTTAGCAATATTTTTCTTGATTCGTGTATTGAATATTTGATTATTTTAATATTGGGAAAAATGCACTATAAGTTGTAAAACTTGTTGTAAAAGTGTAATACACTCTTAAAACTTACAAAAAGTGTAATGAGTCCGTAAAATTCGTTAGTTTGGTACAATCGAAGTCCTTCCATTAACTTTGTCTAATTTGGTTGTGGAAAATGTTGATGTAGCATTTTTTATTCATTTCTCTATTACTGGCATAGAGCTTAAAAGAAAAAGGTTTGCCCTGTGAAAAAACGTTGTTTGAGATCTAGCCCAAATTTCAAGCGCTAATTGATTTTTTCTTTACTTTTTCATCCATCTTTCGTCCAGAGCGTCCTTCTTATTCATGGAGTACACTTCTTATTTGTCAATCCTCTTGTTCTTCGTCCAAGTGTCCTTCTTGTTCTTCGTCTAGTCTCCAAATTTCCTCTTTGTTTGTGTGCGACGAAATTGATTCCTCGGACAAAAGCTTGAGGAGCCGATGACAAAATCAAGTCCTCTTCGTCCAAGCCCGATGCGTGAGCGATAGTGTTATAAGCCACTACATCGAGCTTAATCCCCATTCTTGTATTTTGCTTTTGTTCAATGGAGGTATGGAAACTCATTTGAGGTGTTATCTCTTGTGGATTAGATAGGTCTGAAGTTTGATAATGAAGTCAATGTTACAGCAGGTGGCTGTATCTATTTGAAATACCGAAATTGTGTTCAGACATATTCTCATGGTTTATTCTAATTGTCAAATACTAAATGGAAGGCAGTTGTTTTGTGGTCTTTCAACTGCCAAAGCAGAAGCAAAAGAAGGGTAGAGCACAAAAAAGCGTGCTCAATTCTGTGATTGAGACTTGGTGTAAGGAGAAGTAACAAGCTTTCTGACCTGCCCATATCTCTTTCCTTGTTTGTTCATTCTACTGGTAAGCTGCTGCTGTTGTTCGGTCATTCCTGGTCTCGAATAACAAACTCAGTCCTCAGTGAGCATCTGGTGCTACGGGTACCCTTCTATTGGCGCCATGATCTCTAATTGCAATCATCATCCGTTGTGTTACATCCACTCTACTCTTACCTCCAGTTCTGATTTGCTTTATATCTTTTGAGACAACGCTTAGGAAACAAAACAGAAAACCCGTTTTTCATGGACAGTTCCTTGGCGAGGCTTTGCATATGTCTGTGTTCCTCCTATGTACTTGTCTTTTGGGAGTCACTGATGACTTGAGTGTAGGAAAGAGGACTAACCATAATGGGCGCGAAACCAGCACAATAAATGTCACCGATACCTTCACATGACTTGAGCTTTAACGTTATTAACACTGCTCTTAAATGTCACCAATTTCTTCTATGCTCTTGTGATCAGGCTAAACGTGGTAATGTCTTTGAGCAAGGTATTCTTCTTGCAACAACAAAGTCTCACTGCTCTTTACATGGATGCTTTTCCTTTTGCTTTGCATTGTTCTATTTTATAGCGAAGAAGCTCCTAGTAGAATTACGGCGTAACATTGATAGTCAACACGTGTTTCTTCTGTCACATTCATCTGTTGCTTCTGTTGCATTTAGTAGAACCTTTAATTGCCAATCAAAAGAATGGCAGCGAGAAGATTGAGGGAATTTGCCAACATCTAAATCAAGTGGTGTAGCTGCTAAAGTGGAAGACTTGGAGCTTAACTACTCTTGTGGTCTTTGATCATGGATTCTCATGGCGAGGACTACGCAAAATGTAGGGATTGGTTTTATGGTTGGGATAAGTTTGAGTTGATCAAGACACCAGATCGGCTAGGGGCATGATAGCCAACTTCCTTCAAAGGAATCAAGCATTGTGTGAATCAAGCTAATCAAGGCGCGATAAGGTTGACGTGAACGAACTTCTGCCGAAATCAAGGCTAAAAGGGCAAAGTATAGACGTTTAAAAGGAGGAGCTCGCACGAGTGAAGAAAAGAAAATATGATATATCAATTGTCGCTTGTTCTATGCATGGGTTGTGTCATTATTGCTGGTTGTGCATCTGCGAGATTTGGTTGGAAGTTACCTTCGGGCATACGACTAGTCCACCGACGGGAAGTTACCTTAAAAATGCAGCGAATCATCTTTCCTAGTATGCGCATTCATTCTCATACGCTGCCCTCTACACGCCCAACCATCTACTTGCTTGATTCTCCTATAGCATTCATCTTGGCCTTGCAAAAACCAGTGACATTAACAAAACCTTAGCATTGTATATCCCCATTTTTGCGACCTCAACAGAGGAAGGACAACTAATTACCACATGTTGGCCCTACTGAAATTCGATTTGACAAAGAATAGGCTAGACTAATTTTAGACAAAAGTACAGCCCATGTGCCAAAAATTTGGCACGAGAGGACATAAGAGCAAAAGTTTCGAAAAGGTATACTTAAGTGCAAAAATCAGAGCAAAATGGATTACTTAAGTGCCACTCCGCCAAAATCCGGCCAAATTGCGCGTGACAATTTTACGCGAGGTGAGTGCAAAACGGCATCGTTTTGCATGCCGACGTAGAAACGCAAAAACGCGTCGTTTTGTGTCTATGTGGTAAATAATTAATATAGAAAATAATTAAATTAAACTTAAAACTAAATTTATTTAAAATATTTAAAAAAATTAAAAACTTTAAAAAGGGAGGGGGACGATGGGAGGTGGTTGAGGGTTGAGCCTTTGCCGGGTTTGCCCCGCCTCCCGGCGCATGACAGGTGGTCATGACGGAGGGGGAAGGTGGCCCGGGGTTGTCGGCCCCTAGCAGTTCGAGGACCCTAGCCGATGCTCCCCCCCCGCATCACCGACCCTTCCCGGTGACGGTAGGGAGGCGGTGAGGGCCCACGAGCCCTCACCTAGATCTAGAGGTGAGGGTCACGGCACTCCGTTGCCGATCGGCCGGGCGCGACCGGGCCCTCCCCCTCGTCACCGGCCCTTCTTCTCACTCTTATCTCTCCTTCTCACTCTTATGTCTCCATTTCTCTCTCCCTTGACACTCTCTCCTTCCTCTTGTCCGAACAAAGAGAAGACAAGCGAAGCCGCACGAAGACAAAGCGGCTCATCGCTTCGTTGCTGCTCGCTGCCCGCGCTCCACTTGCTCATCACTTGCCTTCGCTCTCCCTCACCCCCTTAGCCATCGCCGCCGTGCGCCCTCATGCTCCACCCACCTGTACGCCATTTGCCCCGTCTAGTTGAGCTGCCGCCTCGTCCAACCACGTTCGGCCCCACCGGACCCGCCGTCATTTCTGTCCCACTAACATTTGGACTCGCCGGAGCTTCCCTCACCCTCCATTGGTCTCACCTCGCCCTCTCAGCCACCCGAACCAGCCCGGGCAGCCAAGATCAGCCCACCCACCGAGTGGGTTTCCAATTGGTTCGTGGGTCGTTTTGGGTCGTTTCGGGCCCCGAACCAGGACTTGCTTTGGGAAAAATCGTTCCTCGTGTCGTCTCCGTCGGATTGATACATTTTGCGCTAAATTCCGGTGAGTAATCTCACTAATCCTTGCTTAGTAGACTAATGATGCTTAAGGGTTGATTAGATTTAATTAAGTGTAATTAGGTGGTTAGATTAGCATAGTTAGTGATTATTAGTTAATTGTATTGCATATTAGTTAGGTGGTTAGTGTACTTTAGCTAAAGATTTGCCTATACTATTTATTGAATGCATCTTGGGATTTTTCCCAATCGATTTGGCTTCCAATTAGGCATTACGGGCCTAAATTGGATTTATCTATTTATTTATTAATTTTTCAAAATTAATTTAATTAATTATTTATTTTTCGAAAATTAGGCGGGGATAGCCCGATGATAGGAATTTTACTACTGACATCAAGCAGATCCGTTTATTTAATTGAGCTTTATTTTGTGCTGAATTGAATTATTTGTGAAATTGGAATTATTCTTTATAGAATAATCTTTGGTTATTAATTGAAAAATAACGGGCATCGGGTTGATAATGCCAAAAATATTTGAGTGAACTACGAAAAATATGAGAGTTATGGAAAGAAAATATTATATTTTGCTAAGGCCAACCGTATACTCCATGCGATATTTTATCTGGTATTTTTAAACGAAGAAATTAGGCCAAGACATCACTTTAGTGAGGGATTTAAGTGCAAATCACAATATCTTTGGCCAGGAATTTGAATAATTGCGTGATGGCTTATAGTCGGGGCATGTTGACTATGGAGAATTAAGGTGATGTGTCGGGTTGAGGAAACTCGATGGGTTGTGAGCATGTAAAGGAAGACTTCACGGGTATAAGACACGTGTGAGTCACCTCTAGCACCTTATACCATTGCTTATTGTAGTCAAGGGCTAAGTGTTACATGGCGACCTGAGTCGCATGGGAATTACCTCTAGTGCCTTGCAGTATTGTCATACATAGTGAAGGGCTAAGTGCCACGATAGCAAAAATCTCGTGTGAGTTACCTCTAGTGCCTTATACTATTGCTTTTTGTAGTGAAGGACTAAGTACTACATGATAGCAAGACTTCGTGTGAGTTACCTCTAGTGCCTTATACTATTGTTATTTGTGGTCAAGGACTAAGTACCGCACGATGACAAGACTTCGTGTTGGGTCGCCTCTAGAGCCTTGAGCCTATTTTAGTGTGAAGTTTTATATTGAGAAGTGAAATGACCTATAAATGGTCCGACTGATATGTAATTGACTATGCCGATTGATCAATGATTTGATCCGTTTGTTATGAATTGATTGATTGAATTGAAATGACCGATACTAAATGGTCCGATTGACATGAAATTAACGAGGTTGATTGATGAGATATCGATCGTGATGTGATTGCTTGGGTGCCTATTGAACCGTGCACAATATGCGGGTGGAATCCGAGGCCAAGATAAGTTCTCTGACCCGTGTGTGCATAGGCAACCCGATTAGTGTATTAGTTTTGTAATTGAGTCTTAGTGGGGTAGAACTTGCTAAGACGTAGTCTCATCCCGGTTGTAGGACATGACATTTCAGCTCCGTAGATGGCAAGCACCTCCACCTCCTCCACCTTGTCGTTTTGCAATGCATTTCGGTATTCCCCAGGAGTTGAGGCCCGAGTTAGAAATCCACTACCATATTCACCCTCACGAGTAAGGACTAGAGTATGTCTGGTTAAGTCAATCGTCTAGGTTGGACGTGAAGAGAAAATGACACGAGGCCCCACCCTTATAGGTCGTGGTACCATGAATACTTTGATGGGCGAAGAGAGGGGCCCATACCTGAGAACGACGTGCCGTATCGTTTTGGAAGAAGTGTTTGGGAGGGTACGGTAGACCACGTGGATAGGTTGGTTGTTGATGTTCGGGACCCAGCACGTATAGCTAAAGCCCACGCTCTTGTGTACTCGCTGATGATGACGGAATGACGATGGTGGTGAGATCGAGGAACATGAGGTGGAAGGACCGGAGGAGGACGGAGATTAGGGTGCATGGAAGGGTACTGAAGATGAATCGGCATCTGAAGCCGAGGATGAGCCTGAAGGAGAAGAGGAGGAGCCCGAGGAAGAGGAGAGCGAATCAGAGGAGTCAAAAGAGGATCAGGACGATCCTAAGTATGACCCAGATGAGGATTGAAATCCCATCTCTTGGTGAACCCTTTGTATATGTGTAGATAGAGTGAGACTTTGAAGCTATGAATAGTTTGTGAAGTACTCTATCTAATGCCATGTATAAAGGTTTGGTTGTAAATTTCAATATGAAAAATATGGCGCTTTTACCCCGCTTTTGCGCAGCGCAATGGTTTTGAACTTAGTACCCCTACCACCGGGGGAGGGAGTTCAAACCCCGTGGTCGATGCTTGAGCGCAGTCGCGATTCACCTGTATCGGGTTCGTGGTGGTGATCCAGTCCACCCTGTGGTTTACTCCGCCGTGAAGCGGCGCACTGAGGTTCCCCGGGTCACCAATATATATATATATATATATATATATATATATATGGCCCGCTTTTTCTATCCCATTGTTTTATGTCTCTGGGATTTATAAGCGCTTTAGCATGTGCTTAATAAATGAAAGGGTCAGCGATATAAAGTCTTGGGATATCGCATTCTAAAAATCGACCAAGTAGAAGGATGTATGCGTGCTCGAGGATCGGGGCGTGACAGATGTGATTGCTTGGGGCCTATTGAACTGTGCTTCATATACAGGTGGAATATGAGGCCAATGTAAGTCCTCTAACCCATGCGTGCATAGGTAGCCCGATTAGCATATTGCTTTACTAATCAAGTCTTAAGGGGTAGAACTGTTGAGGCGTTGTCTCATTGGTTATGAATAACCATTTCAGTCCCTAGATCACGAGAAGACTTGGATTTTGAAGATCTCAAAAGTTCTATGCAATCATGAAGGCTCCGGTTGGAGTATGGAGGATGATGAAGAGGATGATGGGGACCCATAGCTTGTAGACCCCACTTGCTTGTAGACCTTGTCTTAAAGCGGCTTAATGTGAATTGGACTTAATAGCTCACTTTGTATATATATGTGCCTTTGGTTTGCAATGTATATAAGAGTGAATATTTGAAATTTAGTCTCTTGTTCATCCCGTGTTTTATTGCCTCGGGGATTTATAATTGCTTTAGCATGTGCATATGAAAATAAAAGGGTCGGGTGATATGTCCTAGGATATTGCAAAATTTTTAATCGACCAGGTGAGGGATGGGCGTACGCGAGGATCGGGCGCGACAAAGCATGTCACAAAACCTAGATAGAGATACCGACTTATTGAAGACTCGATGCAAGGATTAGTGAAGATTCAAGAGAATATTCCCAATTTATGTCGACGTACTTGAAGCTTCTTAAGGGCAAGACCTTTCCCATTGTAATATTTCCAATGAGATTTCAACACATGATTCCAACACCCCAGCGATGGATCTCATCTAGTTCTAGGTACTTCTTCATGCCGACCAACTTTAACTTCCGCATACAAGATATTATGAATCTCTTGAGGAGTCTATAATTATCAACACGTGGATATGTTAAATTTGGAAAGGTGAAGCCCATCAAGTTGAATCTCTTGCATTGAGAGGGAGATGTTTAAATTTGACAAATTCTTTGAGTTGGAGGAGAGTAAGCGATTGAATTGAAATTATCAAGGGTTAATTCTAGCAGAGAGAGGAGGGAACTTGCATTGAGGGGTTGCGAGTTCAATCAGGACAAATAGAGTTGGTTAAGTTGAAGGAAGGGAAGCCAACTTAGCGGGAGCGGGGACATTGAGGATACACAATCTCAACCATTTCAATTTAGATAACCTCCCGATCCATCTCAACTCACCCGTTATGAATTCTATCTAGTTTGGCCAATTTTAAGCCTATCACTAGGTCCAACTCAACAGATTAGTCAAGTTTGGAGAGCATGGGGACAACTTGCAATGACATAGATGACACTTCCAGATGGGTTAAACTTATTGGAAGTGGCGTGACTCTCGAATTTTATAAAACTCTCTTAACACCGTCTTTACAGTTGTGGGAGTAAAGCCGATTTTAGAAGGAAGTTGACCTTACAAATTGGCTTTATTCCAAAGCACTAAATGTTCCCCGGAAAGCATTCCTAGGCTTTGAAAGTTGCAACTCCGTAATGATTTCCAATTATAGATGGAATCGATGACACCAATTAAAGAGAAGCACTCCTCGATTATGTAGGTCCCCAATTTCTTTAGGCAAACCTTCAAGCAAAGGGTAGTGATCAAACGTTAAGTCTATCAAATACTTCAACTTCCCAATAGAGCCGTCAATCATCCTTAAACCTCAGCAAGTCCAAAGCAAGTCTCTCTAAAGTTGAGCATCCCGACAAGTCTGGTGTTCCGGTTATGTGATAACACTCACAAAGACTAAGAACTTCAATTTTCTTGCCTCTCACGTGCATAAAAAATGAATGCATTATCTAATGGAGGAGCAGTTCAAATGTTGCTTTCAAGGACAGAGAGAATAGAAATAAGCATATGACACACCTTTATTAGGCTCCATAATTTCATATCATTTATATTGGCAATTGATGAAAATTGAAGGATAACTACATTCTTTAAGCACATATTACGGTGTTTACACTTTAAACCAGGCACTCCAATAAATCCATCTTAATTTGGGAAAACAATTCATTAGATTGCCAACAAAGGTTCCTCCCCAATGTAAGGAACCTAAACTTGTTCAAACCTTTTCCCAATCTCCTCACTTTTGATAGATACTTCTTCATGATACAATCTTAGTTCCATTGTTTCAACGTTCTTCATCTGCAAGTGAGAGCAATAAACAAGTAATATTCAGCATTCTATGTTGTCAAGGAAAAGCATTAAAAACCTAGAAGAAAAGAGAATCCATCAGTTCTTTCACACATGCATGATGGCGTGCCACTAAGGAATAGAAGTCCAAGCATGTAAACGGAAAAAGAGACAGAATTCAAATTGTTCGCAGGAGAAGGTTATGGGATGAATATTCTCTTCACTTAGCATTATTATAGTCCAACACGGGAGTTAAACTTCACCTTCACATGACTTGAGTTGTAATGTGGCCAACTTCACGCTTAAATGTCACCAATTTCTTCGACGCTCTTGTGATCGGTCTATACATAGTAATGTCTTGTGAATCCATTATTCTTCTTGCAACAGCAAACTCCACTTCTTTTTATACAGATGTTTTTCTTTTGCTTTGCATTGTCTATGTTCTAGTGAAAAGAAGCTTTTGGTAGAATCATGATATAACCTTGATAGTCAACATAATGCTTATTCTGTCGCATTCCTCCATTGCTTCTGCTGCATTTAGTAGAACCTTCGGTTGCCAAACCAAAGAATGGCGGTGGAGAAGATTAGAGCCACCAATATCCAAATTCAAGTGGTGTAACTGCTAGTGAGGTCGACTTGGAGCCTAACTACTCTTGTGGTCTTCAATCACCAATTCTTATGGCAAAGACAAGGAAAATGTAGGAATTGGTTTTACGATTGTGGTAAGTTGTGGTTGATCGAACACACCAAATCGAGCTAGGGACATGATAGCCGACTTCCTTTGAAAGGAATCAATTATTGTGTTGATCAAGCCAATCAATGTGCCACAAGGTCGAGAAGAGCTAACTTTAGTTGAAATCAAAGCTCAAAGGGAAAAATATAGACGTTAAAAGGAGCAGCTCACACGAGTGAAGAAAGAAAATATGATATATTAATTGTCAATTGTTCTATGCGGTTGTTCGGTCATTGTGCTGGTTATGTCTAATGCGAGATCTAGTGGCAAGTTTCTAAGCTTTCCAAAATTTATTGAGGTGAGTGTGTACATTTGTGTAAGGTTGAAATACTGAAATTTCTACTTACCTCATCTTCAGCACACTTATTCCCGCTTCATGCTTCAGAGTTGCTTTACTACTGAAAACTAGATATTCTAATGGAAAGTTATTGGTTGTTTGGCAATCGACGTAAAGCTTTCATTGTTCTTACCATTCTTATTGGAGAACTTTGATTCATTCTCATTTTAACAGCTTTGGCCTCATGTATAGTCTAATATATCCTTGAATTGCCTGCTAGTCATTAGGTGTAACCGGAAGATAATTTTTTCGAGGGGGAAATCGAAGATATTTTGTTCCACCGCATAGAATCCTAGGATAGCACCTTGTATTTCTACCAAGCATAAAGGTATTCATATTACAAATCTTACTAAAATTGCTTCTTCTTTTTTATCAAAAGCCTATGATTTAGTTTTTGATGTAGCAAGTAGGGGAAAACAGTTTTCTAATTGTTGGTACCAAGAATAAAGCAGTTAAATTTAGTTGCACAAGCTGTAATAAGGGCTCTAAGTGTCATTATGCTAAATTAAAAGTGGCTCGATGGTATGTTAATGAACTGGTCCATAATAAAAACGAGACTAGGGACTTGAGAACGGAACAAAGGCGAGAGACTCATTCGTCTTCCAAAAGAGCTGCTGCTATGTTGAAGAGACAGTCATTTCACTTGCAAACATACCGAGTGGATTAAAATATAGTGGGGATTACCTAATATTGTAATTATCGTTGATCAACAAGAAGAATGTACAGCTCTTCGAGAATGTATCATTTTAGAAATTATTCTATCGAGGTGCCCTAGAAGCGAGACAATGACGACACCCTTTGAGTAGGAAACATTCGCCGTAAATAATGATTGAAAATTTGACCCCGAATGGTCGAGCGGGAGGAATAAATGTAAGAGTTTTCCTAATATCGATTAAATTAATGGATATTGTAATTTACTATTTTTACGATTACCGTAAAACATAGTTGGCCTAAAGTGAGATAGAAGATTTCTTAATTAGTCTAATATGGGCTAGCTAGTGGGCTGAGTTAAGCGACCCGTAATGAGGGGATGGCTGGAAACTCTATAAATAGTGCTCAAGTCTCTCCTCTAACCCTAATTCTCATATGTATCATCACCTAAGGAGCGTTTACCTAACACTAAACGTGGGGGGGCCGCTCATTGAGCCAATGATACGGAGGGCAATAGAGAAGAAGAACTTGATGCGTGGATCCCCTTAATATGTGGGTAATTCCTTTTTCTGCTTCCGCTTTATGTTCGATGGATCCCAAAACAGGTGCATTAATATCTCTACTTAGTTATGCATGTTCTTGTTCTAGTTATGGAGATTTTGGGGTTGCGCAATTTGCATCCAACATATGGTATCAAAGTAACCATAACCCTAGAACTCGAACGCATAAGATTTTTGTCCTAATTTGTGATTTTCGTGATTTTTCACTATATAAAAATAAAATTAAATCACAAATTTTGACTGGGCTTGACGAGACGAGAAGAACCGTAGGCGGTGCATCGTCGGGGAGGCCGCACACGCCCCATGCATGGCCACGTGTCGGTGGGGGCCGAAGACGCGCCCACATGCCTCCATGCGCAAGGTGAGGCTTGCGCGTGCGACGCACGCGGGTGCCGACGCGCCGACCCGGATTCGATCCGCGTGCACCACACACGAGGTGCTAACGTCACGATGACGTCGCCGACCCGAACCGGACCCAAGTGACGGCCAACCCGACCTCGACCCGTTGACCCGACCCGACCCGTTGACCGACCGGACCTAGTCAATTGTTGATCGATCGGTCAACCGGTCGGATCACGGCTTGATCGAGTGGTCGGACCGAGAACCGGTCGGACTACCGTTGGTCGAATTGGTTTAACCGGTCGATTACGTAGCTATGCATGTGGGCTCCACGCGCCGTGCACTCAGGCGCGTGCGGGCATGTGAAGTCTTTGATCGGCGCGTGGATGGTGGCGTTAGGTTCGTATGATCATCTTCTATGTCGTGGTATTTATTTTTACATGTTTGATAATTTTATGAATGTGAAAAATACATACGGAACCCTAAATATGTGTATTTTAGTGTATTTTTGCGTATTTTTCTTATATTTTCTGTGATTTTGTAAATATAAGTGTTGTGTTACAGGTATGTTATCACATAAACATTATAATGATATGAATCATTAATAAATATTAAACTCTATTGAGAATTGAAGCTAGCTTAATGAGATATAACCATTATGAGATAATAATTGAGTTATGTATTGATTATATATTTTTTGTTGTTTAAGTATACTCCTTACACACCGGTAATCTTTGAATGATGGATGTCTTAAGAACTCGTGACCAAACCGATTGTACTGATTAACACATAAATTGAATATGGGTAATGCATGTCAATTAAGTTCTGCATATTGTACATGAACTCATCTGGTCACTTGTTAATGTCTATCAAGTTGAATATTTTTATGGTTAATGAGAATGACAATATTTAAGCGAGCAATAGTATCCATCGTTAAATTTTAAATATTTAGTTCTCTCGATTTGATTCAATTAATAGGCCACTTTGATTTATTACAATGATAATTTATTACTTAAAAAATTGGCTAATAAATCAGTTGTTGGCATTTGAATTATTTTTGCCTTATGAACTTATGAGTGATAATGGATCCAATTGTCAAGCTTGTTTATTTGGTGTATCTTGTATTACTATTGATATTAATTTGTGAGAGACATTCTAGATCCAATATTCTTTTAATGTTGTTCTAGTAATCAGTGTCGAATTTGCTAAGAGATGATTGCTTCTATGTTTTGAAAATTTCTTGTGTTGTTGTAATAATTGATCTTATTGGAATGTCTTTCGGGTTCGTTATATATATATATATATATATATATATATATATATATATATATATATATATATGTATGTATGTATGTATGTATGTATGTATGTATGTGTATGTATGTATGTATGTATGTATGTATGTATGTATGTATGTATGTATGTATGTATGTATGTATAATAAAGATTTTATTAATGAACAAAGCAATGTAATTAGCATAATATATGATTTTGATAATATGCTGCCCCTATCACTAAAGTTAAAATCACATGTATATGTTATATGTGAGGAGTAAAATTTATATCCCTGATATGAGAGAGTTTCAATGATTCAATTGAGTAGTGACCGCCAAAGTGGCACATTTGATTGGGTTTGAGAAATTTCGGTCTTGTATGATGATTGGAATGTCTCCTAGTCTAATTCGTAGTTATACTCCCAAATGAGGTGATTGTGTATTAGTTCATGGAGGGATACATGATAGTGTGGTTGAGAAATAACTGATTTTAGTGATTCATATGCTCAAAGGTGATGAATTCACGAAGAATTGGAATATATTCTCATAACCACTATCATATGGGAGTGTACAATTGCATGTCATGTCTGCCCAATGGTGATTATATGATTATGCGTATAACTCTCTGGATGTGTACTTGTACATCAAGTTACACGGTGCTCACATGATGCTAATTATATACATTACTTGTTTTTTCAGTCACATTTTCTATAATTAATAACTCCACAATTATTGAGGTTTTTACTATTTCAAATTTTAAGTTGTGGACATATGATTTGTTGCTTGAGAAAAGAATAATTGAATTTGCTTACTATCCATGAAGCGTTCCATTCGGAAAACTTAAAAGATGTTTGCCCAAGACTACACTACTATAAAATGATGGAAGCCTTAGTTATTTGAAATTATGTCTCGTCGATATTGAAATTATGACACATCTGCAAAGATTGTGTTTAACTCCTAATGACATATACATCTCATATATGGTTAAAAGTTTTTTGAAAGTTTTCTATTTAAGGAAAAATGACCAATATAAAGAATACAACAGTTACAATTAGTCTTAAAGGTTGTCAGGCTTAATAGTGGCCGTGAGTATTTTGGCAAGTATGACAATGCGGAATAGCTTAAAGGATTATTTGTCAAATACTTGGTAAATTCTGGGGTGGTAACTTAATTTACTATGCCTGAAAATCCTGACAAAAAGATTTGGCCGAAAGGCATAAATGCATTATATTGAATATGGTGATGACTATGCATTATATCTAGTCTTTTGTTGGCTGATATTTTGAAAGTAACACTTTCACATACAAAAATTGTTTCATAAACTTTTTTGAGTTATAGACTGGACATAAAGTACTTAAATCATATGAAATTTAGAGGTATCATGCAAAAGTGAGATTATCTAATCAAATATTAAATACGTTGGAATTCAAATCCACTCGAAATTATTTTGTATTTTATCTAGATTGTTAAAGGGGTATTGATTTTATAACCCTAAAGAAGGTGCAAGAATTATTGAATCATATACTTTAAAGTTTCTAAAGATCGACGTAATTGTAGAAGATAATTGCTCTTAGACTATTAAAGCTAATAGTACGATGGAAATTACTGTGTTTTTATCTCTACCTATACAGACAATTATGAAATCTCCTGTACCATAGACTAAACTTGTTGAGGTTCAAAGTACTATTCTTGATATAGTTTATAATGAAATTTTTTAAATCTCTCAAGTGCAGAATGAAGTGGTTGCAGCTTTATTAAGGAGATTTATTAGAGAAAGACGATTAGTTATACTATCAGATTATATAGTCTATTTGTGAGAGCATGATTATAATATCCATTATATGGTTGACGTAATGGCATATTTATAAATGTCATTTCTTATTCTTAATCAAGTATGTGATTAGATGTCATAAAAGACGATATACAATCTATGAAACATTATAGTGTTTGGAAACTAACTTACTTGCCTAAAGATCATAAATTCATTAATTGCAAATTGGCGTACAAAACTAAAAGAATTTCAAAGAAAGATTGTGGAATTTAAAGCCAAATTAGTAGCTAAAGTTTTCACTCTAAAAAAGGGGTGGATAGTTAATAGTGAAGAAATAAATATTTCTTTCTAGTATTTTTAAATATTCTTTCAGAGTGAACGTGGCATTAATAATTTATTTTGATATGGAGTTACGCCAAATAGATACAAAATCTATATTATTCAATTGAAGGATTTTGCAATAGATGTTTCAAGTAAACTTGTGTGTAATCTGAAAAGTCTTATTCATAGTTTTAAGTAAGTTTCTAGACAATATTATTAAAATTTCATAGTGTTATTATTTTGTTCAATTGGGAACAAAATAATTCAATATACTGCAATGTCAATGGGAGGAAATTTATTTTTCTCATACTCTATATACATGATATTTTGCTTAGAAGTAGTGACCTTAAGACATCTCTTGTTCTTTGCACCGAGGTCGTAAAGATTTTCTTTTCCATATTATATTAGATTTTCTCGAAGGACATTTGCTGATCGTATTTTGGAATTATTTAATATACATCATTGCAAGTTAGGAATTGCTCCTATTGTTAAGGGTGATGGATTACATCTATCACATTGTTTTTATTTAGATATTGAGAAAATCTAATTAAAGGACGTACCTTATGTCGGTGCACTTAAAAGTATAATATATGCTCGAATTTGCACTAGACTAAATATCATCTTTATAATGAGACCTCTAGGCAGATATCAGTCAAATCTAGGATGTGATCACTGGGTTGCTGCCAAGAAAGTTTTGAGGTACTTAAAAAAGGACAAAAGATTATTTACTAATTTACAAACATGTTCAATTCTTGCA